>ML245089.1:64114-121042 GCA_005239495.1 Nicotiana undulata
CCCTAGTAACAAGGTAAGTAATTCCTCCTTAAATTCCTAAATTAGACATATAATTCCTTTGAGAATTTTCGGGATTCGAACGTGTGGGCCCGAGTCGAAATTCCGAAATCCTTCAAGAATGCCTAATTTTGGGTTATTTGGTTAATTCTTCTTCCTTGATCTTGAATTGATTCAATTACACTATATTTGGCTAGTTGCGAGCCGTCGAGAGTAGATTTTGGAGATTCGGGTGCATCCTTGATTCGAGGGGTGATTTCGTCGCGAGGTGAGTCTCCTTTCTAATCTTGTAAGAGGAAATTATCCCCATAGGTACTCTATATGTTGTTTGTTTGCATTTTGGGGGCTACGTGCGTACCACATGACGAAAGTCCGTACGTAGCGGCTACTATTGTCATGTCCGGGTAGATAAGTACCACAACATGCTACGTATTCTGCCTTAAAATGACCTATATGTTTTAATTCATGCTTCGTTATATATTATTGTTTCCATGAGCCTTCATTGACTTTAATAATTGGAATGGATTTGTTGTGTGGAATGGACTTAACATTATGTGTTCGCCTGTTGTCGCTTGGTAATTTACTTTTTGCGAGCGATTTGTGATTTCCTTCACTCCTATGGGAGCGGGCCGTAAGCCACAGCGGATTTATAGTGCACTCTTGGTACGGGCCGGTCGATTATCGGCAGTGCACAGGGATTTAATTAAGTATGCACTTTGGGTATGGGCCGGTCGATCCCCGACAGTGCATGGACGAAGTTACACTATGATATGATGTAAATACATCGATAGACGCACTCTTGGTACTGGTCGGTCAATCCCCGGCAGTGCGTAGGCAAGATTATTGTTAAGCATGCACTCTTGGTACGGGCCGGTCGATCCCCGGCAGTGCATAGCTACTCTCCCTCATGACTCTGACCGGTTGTCTTACTCCTGTGTGCGTATGACTGTTTGGTACCTTTTTCCTAATTTATGATTTGACAGATGTTTGGGGAAAAGAGACAAGTGAGTTGTTACTGCTTTCAATATTTATTTGGAAACTCTGTATTCTCTTCACGATTGTGGTACACTATTTACATTTCTACTGCTTGCCTTATATCATGTTCATTACTATTATTGTTGGACCTTAGTGTGTACCGAGTCAACCTCTCGTCACTACCTTCTTCGAGATTAGACGGGATACTCACTGGGTATATATTTATGTATGTACTCATTGTGCACTTCCTTCTTCTTCTGTTCTTGATTGTACATGTCCGGAGGCTGGTACTTCTGACTATCAGGCTTGTGCTAGATATTGACTTGTGGGATTTAGACTTCACGTTGAGCTGCTCTTTCTGGTGATCCCTGGCAGCACCCTGGAGTTTCTTTTGTCATTTTCCCTGTCTATTTCATTCGGACTGTGGACTTGTACATATATTGTCCCTATGTATTCTGATAGTTGCCCGTGACACTCGTGACACTAGTTCCTAGCACACACGAAGTATATATTTTGGGTTTGGGCTGTGTATCTATATATGTGCTTCGGTTTGGCCTTGTGCCTTCATATTTTCATTTTTTAATGTCGTATCATGCTAGCATTATGTTGATTCTTTAAAATTGGTAATTTCCGACATGTTTAGATCAGACGGGCAAGGGGATAACATCTAGTGTCTTCTATATTGGCTTGCCTAACACCGTTGTTGGACGCCATCGCGACCTGAATTAGGATTTGGGTCGTGACAAAAATCCATCAAGAACCTTTAAATTCCTTAAGAATAGGCATAATTTGTGCTTACTTTCAGGAGGCAATGCGTAGCATGCAGTTGGAACTTCAACTTTCTCCCCTCTTCGGATAGGGTGCAATTTCGGCCTAATATTCATGTCTTGCAAGTCTAATCGAGTTTTAATTGTATCCTTGGTCTTTCCTTTGACATTCATGATTGTTCCCATAATATTATCACATATATTTTAAATATGCATAACATCCAAATTATGTCGCAACAAGAGAGACTTCCAATATGGAAGTTAAAAAAAATTACTTTTCTTGTTCCAATTATCCTTTCGATTTTTATGTGATATCTTCTTCTTTTTCTTTGGATCCTTTGTTAATTGTATCCCTTCAAGATCTTGCACTTGATTAAGTATCTCAGTACCAGAATGCATTTTTGGTGGGAGCCTTTTCTCTTTTGTACCATCAAATGAATCCTTGTCATTCCTCCATTTATGACTAAGAGGAAGGTAGCGACGATGACCCATAAAGCACTGCTTCTTACAATTAGCCAATCGAATAGAGGAAGTGTCTTTATTGCAACATGGACATGCCAAATTTCCTTTTGTACTCCATCCAGATAAATTTCCATAGGCAGGAAAGTCATTGATGGTCCATAACAAAGAAGCATGCAGCTTAAAATTTTGTTTAGCTGACGCATCAAATGTCTCAATGCCAACTTCCCACAACTCTTTCAGTTCCTCTATTAAATGTTGAAGATATGTATCAATTACATCTCCTGGACTATCTGGACCAGGAATAAGCATTGACAAAATAAAATTTTCTTGTTTCATACACAACCAAGATGGTAAATTATAAGGAATAAGAACCACATGCCAAATGCTATATGGGGTTTTTGAATTCTGAAATGGCTGAAATCCATCACTAGCAAGTCCAAGTCGGACATTATGAGGCTCGGCCACAAATGAAGGATGAAGTTCATCAAATGACTTCCACGCCATTGAATCAGCTGGGTGCCTCATTATTCCATCATCAACTCTTTTAGCTTTATGCCATGTCATTAAATTAGATGTCTTTGTAGACATAAATAACATCTGAAGCATAGGCTTTAATGGAAAATAGCGTAAAGTCTTTGATGCTATCTTCTTACCTTTTTTATTCCTTATTTCCCCCGCTATGTCTATTTATTTTCCATCTGGACACACCACAAACTTTGCAAGAATCAGGTAAGCTATCCTCCTTCCAGTATAACATGCAATCATTAATACAAGCATCAATCTTGTTGTAAGAAAGACCAAGGTCTTGAATTATCTTCTTTGCCTCATAATATGATTTTGGAAAGTTGGAACCATCAAGTAATAACTCATCTTTTAACATTTTCAATAACATTGTAAATGACTCATTACTCCAAAGACCCATACTTTTGATGTGAAGCAATTTTATCAAAGAGGAAAGCTTTGAAGCTTTTGAATTTTCGTACAACGGCTGCTCAAAATCCTCCAATAGCCTGTAAACAAATTTTGCTTCAACATTTGGTTCCTCCTCAAGTAAATCATCATAATTAGTGTGCATAGTTCTTTCATCAATATTAGGATATAAATCTCTCAACAGTTCGTGTACTTCATCTTCACTCTCACATTCTTCTCCTTCATCACCATCTTCATCTTCAGATTCTGACAGTGGCTCACCTTACTTTTCACCGTGATGATACAAAAGAGTGTAATTTTGAATTATTCCATATACTTTCAAATGTGTCTCAACTATCTTACGAGTTCCTGAAGTTGTATTACAACATTTGACACATGGACATCGTATTTCATATTCTTCTCCTATTTTTTGAAAAGCATAATCCAAAAATTTTTGCACTCCGATTAAGTAGGCTTCATCGAGCCGAGTATCAATAAATTGCATTCATTGCTTACTAGGTGCCATAACCTTAGAGAGTACATAGAAATTAGATTAAAGAAAAAAGAAAAAAGAAAAGAAAAATACTACAAGTACAACTTGTTACGATCAGATGCACCTGAAATGATCAATAAAGGAACAAATAAATCCAAAAGTTACCTACTGTATCTATTTACTTTAGATCAAGTCAAAAATATCAAACAAATTAGTTACAATTCCTAAGATAATTCTCCACATATTGATGAAAACAAAGTTGCCAGATTAGTGAAATATTTAAGAGACCGTAGAGTTTCCTCCTATTTTAAGACTTCCTAGTTATTATACGCAATTAACCTCATACCCCCCTTCCCCAAATTTAAGACTATTATCATACAAAGCTGATAATTTGAAAAAGATTTTTCCTGAAATTTAAGGTGCTCTAGAACATTGACTCAGCGTTCCCCATTTCTTTTTAATATATATATATATATATGAAAAACTCCATCTTCATCCTCTTATCATTAGTAGTATTCTAATATCTGCTTATCTCAGCTTAATCACACTCATAATCATATTCATTATTTAATATCATCACTTCCTTAATACTGCTACTCAACTTTATAGTATTCAGTTTATATTGAATACACCTCCTAACTGGATATCTGCTGCTAAATAAAGCTTAATATTTGATGAGTATGATCAATCCATAAGTGTAAGTATTTCGAAAAAAAACAGAAAGGAAACGGGGAAAAAATAAATAAAAAAGTGCTTGGAACTGAGTGGCATCGAAAATTTCCTGTAAGAACTCACCAACTCAAATGACACAACAGATTTCCTCATACTATAATTATACCATCAAACATTTCACAACTGAATCGATCAATTACTCAATCCGAAATTCGTTAACATCGACTTTATGAATCACCTATATTTAATCCTTTTACCTGGGCTATTTCTATTTTTTAAGGCAAACTAGGTTTCTGCTAAAGTAAAAGTTCTCAAAATGTTGCATTGATCCATAACCGGACAAGATGGGGGGGAGGGGGAGGAGGGGGATGCATACTATAAGTTGTGGGTTCAGTCGAACCCAATAGCTTTGGCTCAAACCCGGTATACGTGTTAACATATCTGCTAAATATGTACAAATATTATATTTCAAACCCAATAACTCAAATGGTTAGTGGTTAAACGGCATGCTGACAACTGACCTCATAATGTTCAACTGCTGAATCTAGGGGCGTGCATTCGAATCTGTTTATCGATAACTCGAATCGATTATTTGTTATCGGTTTATTGATTTTTTGAAATTTTCCTTATCGAGTTATCGATTTCGATTTCGATTTTGTCCTCTTCGATTATCGGTTTATCGATAAACCGATAAGAGATAATAAAAAGATAAATATACCCTTATTATATAATACTCTTTGTGCCAATTGGTTTTGGGATTAGCTTCGGATGTTAGAGACTAACCCAAAAGGCTGATTATGGTTTCAGTCGTTGAATTTCAACATTTTAATTTCATCCCTCTCTCTGTACATTTCTAAATTGAAAAAAATCTTTTGACTTAATAGCTCATCCTTTTATTGAAACTAGACTACATATCCAACAGAAGAATATGAGCATACAATGTAAAGAAGCCATCAGCCCACTGCATTCTTCAAAATTGTAGTTGGTCTTTGGATCATTCAATCAAAGCTTTTGAAGCCTCTAAGTAGATCATTCTATTAGATAAAGAGTAGTTTAACTTACTGTGAACTGCATCTACTCGTGTTTTTTTATCTTTTTTTTAGGTTGTTTTTCGACACAATTACCAAAAGAAAAAAGGGGTCCGATATGTTATGATCTTTTATATTCTGAGTCTTTTTGTTCTGTCATATTAGTGAGGCGTGTTTATAGCGATATACTTTCCGTAGAATCCCACAAATTTTCTTATTGGTGTAATCGATAACCGAATCGATAAGCCCCAAAAATCGATAAATCGAAATCGAAAAAAATCGAAACCTTATTGAAACGATAATGATAAGCATATGCACAAATCGATAATCGATAAGTAATTATCGATAAGGGTGAAAATTAAATCGATAAATTGAATGCACACCCCTAGCTGAATCAACCCAGATATATGAATATGTAATAGAGCCAATTCACCTAATAATATGAGTTCCAAAAAACAGGAAAAACTGAAATAATCCTACTCTACTTAAGTAACCAATAAATGGTTATAATCGGGGACTAAAAATCTAACCTTTTTCTAAAATTCAACAGAAACAGAAGAAGAACTTATAATAACCAGGGATTATATAGGTGGGGAAGGCAGAAACACACATCAACGAAGCAATAGAAGGCAACTAAAATCTGCCCAGAGAATACCGAATCGAAACTTTAAATAAACTTCAGAAATTAAATTATCAAATTAGGAATCCCAACCCAATAATCTTTTCACTGATTTTGCAAAAGAAACAAAATATGAAACCTTACCAAATATTTTATATTAGAAAAGAAGAAGAAGATCAAAGAACTCGAATAAGCGAAGCAATCAGGCAAAAAGAGCAACTTGAAAGAGGGGGCATACCACGGATTCTCAAACGAGCGAGATGACGGAAAATTGATAGAGGCGACGGGTCAGAGCTTGACGGGAAAGTGCTTGACGGAAAATTGATAGAGGCGACTAGGGCGCGCGACTGTGCTTGACGGGAAAGTTCTTGACGGGAAGAACTTGACGAAAAATTGATAGAGGCGACGGGGCTGCAGAGCTCGGCAGAACTAGGGCACGCGACTGTGTTTTGAGAATACAGAGTCTTTTTAGTTTTTACAATTTTTTATTTCAATATAATAGCATTGGCGCCTGATTTTTAAAGAAATAATAGTTTTTTAATATTTTAGTTTTAGATTTTGCGGCAAACTCACACGCTCAATGCCCCTCAGTTATAATTTGGGACCAGTTACTACTTTTTTTAGGGACCAGATTTAATACCTTCGCAATGAACTATAGCATTAAGGACCGCTATATAATCTCGTCCCAATAAATATATTTTTTGCGACGGGATTATTAACTCGTCCCTAAAGGTTGGTCATAAATAAGGCTTTTTCTTGTAGTGATAGTTAACCAGATTTAACTTAAAACAGTCATAAGGAGGCGTGAGCCAATATATGTACAGTCCCGTTATCCATAATAAATACCGCGTGTCTTCTAGGAACTAGTGTCACAAGTCCTACGAGCATACTAACAGAATGTACAAAATATATAATATATAGTCCCAATGTCTGAAAGAAATAGACGGGAAATAAGCAAAATAATATTCATGGTGTTGCCGAGGATTGTCAGGAGAAGCAGCTCACCGTGAAGTCAGGTCCACTATAATCAGACTCTAGCTCCAGTCTGATAACCAGATTGTAACGATCCGGTCGGTCGTTTTGAGAGTTAGTGCCCCGATCCCCTAATAACTGCTTCTCCCATGCCTTATTATGTTAATGGAACTTGTCGGAGCGTTGAGCGGTGAAATTCGGAGTGATTTTGGTCATATAGTCCTTTAAGGTGAATTTCAGCTTTAGAAATTGAGCCGTAGCTAGAGCTGTGTGAAGACGGATCCGAAATTGAATTCCGTCAACTTCGTTAGCTCCGTTGAGTGATTTTGGGGTTAGGAGCATGTTCGAAATATGTTTTCGAGGTCGGGTGTAGATTTAGGCTTGAATTGGCGAAAGTTAGAATCTCGGCGATTTCGGCTGATAGGTGAGATTTTGATATAGGACTCGGAATTGAATTCCGAAAGTGATAGCAGGTCCGAAATGTCATTTATGACCTGTGTGCAAAATTTGAGGTCATTCGGATGAGTTTAGACGTGTTTTGGTGTCAAGTGTGAATTCTTGAAAATTCCTAAGTTCTTAGGCTTGAATCTATGCAAATTTGAGTATTTTGATGTTATGGGACGTGTTTTTAAGGCTCGACCAAGTTTGAATAAGTTATATGGGTTAGTAGGTAGGTTTGGTTTAGGTCCCGAGGGCCTCGGATCTTTTTCGGATGCTCAACGGGTTAGTTTCGGTCTTAAAGGGACATCAGATTTTCTGTTACTGGTTTTCTCTTATGCGTTCGCATGAGTGGGGCTGCAAACGCATAGTCTTGTTGGGCTCCAGGTGATTTTAATGCTTCACGTTCACGGGCAGTAGGATGCGTTCGCATAGTTGAGTCAGGCGCTTCACCATGAACAGATGGTCATCTTCGCGTTCGCATAGGCTTAGGATGGGGTCCAAGGGTCAGGGGCCATTACCCTTCGCGTTCGCAGGTCTGGGACCGCGTTCGCAGAGGGTTAGGGAGTTGGGCCTTCGCGTTTGAACATCTTACCTTGCGTTTGCATAGGCCATTTATAGGGCCCATAGATTTTACACTTCGCATTCGCGGTGGTCCCTCCGCGAACGCATAGAGCAATAACTTGGCAGACTATTAAATATTCAATTCGAAGGTTTAAGCCTATTTTCACCATTTTTTAATTGTGGGAGCATGGGAGAGGCGATGTTTGAGGGACTCTCCACTTGGTTATTCAAGGTAAGATATTTCTAACCATCATAGGTTTATTTCCATGATTCTAATCCTAAATTCCACCCTTAATTTCGAGATTTTTGATTAAAATCTTGGAAAAATGGAAGAAACTTCTTAGACCAAATTTTGGGTTTTGGATTGGGTATTTGACCTCCAATTTGAGAGATTCTTATATGGTTATACTCGTGGGGAAATGAGGGTTCGGGAAATGTAAATTTTACCCGATTCCTAGACGTGGGCCCGTGGGGGCGTTTTGGTCAAATTCCTAATTTCGCGTATTAGATTCGAATTAATTAGTTACTTTGATTTCTTGAAATGATATTTACAATATGAAATCATATTGAATAGACTTGGGCCGCCTGGAGTTGGATACTCGTGGCGAGAGAGAGGTACAGAGTTGATTTACGTAGTCGAGGTAAGTGGCTTGCCTAACCCTGTGTTGGGGATGTTTCCCTTAGGCATTTTAACTGATTTTTCACTATAAAAACCCCGTGTACGTGAGGTGACGGGTGCGTGCATGGGTTATTTCACTTTATTTCTTTCGTTCCTTCTATGTCATACCTCATTTTCAATTATATTATTATTGTGATCGTTTTAAACTGAGTAGCAACTTAAGCTTTAAACACGTCAACCGATTTTATCTGATTTTCCACTCACTACTACTATTTGAACCTTGATGAAGTATTTTACTCTATATTTCCTACTGTTTTCATAAACTATTGAATTACGCTGCATCCGGTATACATCTTGCTTAGCATATTTAAATTGGGATTGCGGAACGAGATCCGGGAGCTTTCCCCTGTACTGCATAGCATATTTAAATTTGGACTACGGACCGAGAATCCGAGAGCTTTCCCCCTGCACTGCATAGCATATTTAAATTGGGACTACGG
The DNA here is from genome assembly GCA_005239495.1 of Nicotiana undulata. Taxonomy (NCBI): domain Eukaryota; kingdom Viridiplantae; phylum Streptophyta; class Magnoliopsida; order Solanales; family Solanaceae; genus Nicotiana; species Nicotiana undulata. The sequence continues at coordinate 73,130 of ML245089.1, forward strand.
ACAGAGATCCGGGAGCTTTCCCCATGTACTGCATTGCATATTTACGTTGGGACTACGGGCTGAGACCCGGGAGTTTTCCCGCTGTATTGCATTGCTCGATTATCTATTAAGTTATATGTTGTGCTGAGTTGAGGGCTACTTTACATTATTCCTTCTAGCTTTACGTTAAATTTCCGTTAATCATTTCTATTTATTTGCAACTATTAAATTATAACTGTTTTATTTGCAAACTCAGTAGAGCCTCAACCTGACCTTGTCACTACTTGACTGGGGTTAGGCTTTGCACTTACTGAGTATCGAATGTGAAGTACTCACGCCCTTCTGCGCATGTTTTCCCCATGTGCAGATCCAGGTACCAGTACGCAGTACCGAGGTTAGGAGAAGCAACAGCTCTTGGAGACCGTGAGGTATTTCTACCGCGTCCGCAGAACCTTCCGAGTACCCTTCCTTATTCTAGTATAGTAATAGTACTTAGACATAAATACATTCCAGTTTCGTTGTATAGAGCTATAGTGTACAGCTTGTGACGTTGTTGATATTCCGGGTTTTTGGATGAGTAAAGTTGTAAATGCCTAGCGGCACAATTTAATAGTATTACTTTTGCTTCATCCTCTATTATTGTGTTGTTTTTACATTTGGATTTTCGCACATCTTAGGCTTACCTATTCGTATAGACTAGGTGCCTTCACGAAACCCTGTGTAGGGAAATTTGGGTCGTGACAAGTTGGTATCAGAGCGTCTAGGTTCATAGGAGTCACAACATCACAAGTCGGTTTATAAGAGTCTCGCGGATCGGTGCGGAGACGTCCGTATCTATCTTCGAGAGGCTATGTAACTTTTAGGAATAATCGTACTTCTTGGAATCACTTCTCGTGCTGGTTATTGTTACCAAAACTCTTAAACTCTATTCTATTCTTGCTTACAGATGGTTTGTACTCGTACCAGACGTATTGATGACCAGGCACCCGAGCCCCCAGTAAGAGCCACCAGAGGCAGGGGCCGGGGCAGAGGACGAGCACGCGGTGCAGCTCGAGCACCGACTAAAGCAGAGGCAGAGGATCCCCCAGCAGCTACAGTTGGAGGGGAACCGGAGGTTCCTGCTATTACTCCATCACTCTAGGAGACATTAGCTCAGTTCTTGGGTGCCTTCAGTACTCTGTCTCAGGCGGGATTACTTCCGATAGCCCCAGTTACATCCCAGGTTGGGGGAGGGGCACAGACTCCCGCAGCCCATACTCTTGAACAGAGGGTTCATATGGGGCAGGTTCCAGAGTATATCCCTATGCCTCCAGCAGCTCCAGTTTAGTACGAGGCCAGAGCAGCTGCATCGGAGTCTGAGCAGCTCCGTCTTAAGAGGTACAAGAAGTACCACCCACCTGATTTCAGCGGATTAGCTTCAGATGACACTCTGGGTTTTCTTGAGGGGTGTCTTCGAATTCTCCGCACTATGGGTATCGTGGATATAAGTGGGGTCTCATTCACTGCTTTCCAACTGAGGGGAGTAGCTTATCAGTGGTGGCGTGTTTTTGAGTTGAGCAGTCCGGACGAGGCAGCTTCACTTACTAGGGCTCAGTTCTCAGAGATATTCCTACTTGAGTTTGTCCCTCAGAGCCTCAAGGATGCTTGGCGTGCAGAGTTTGAGCAGTTACGTCAGGGTACTATGACTGTGTCGGAGTACGGGGTCCGTTACAGCGATTTGGCTCGTCATGCACCAGCTTTGGTTGCCACCGTCAGAGAGAAGGTTCGACGCTTTATTGAGGGATTCCACGCCACTATTCGGACCAGCACGACCAGAGAGCTGGAGACAGATATTGCTTACCAGCAGGCCGTGAGTATTGCCCGGAGGATTGAGACTATGCTAGCCCGGTACAGGGAGGAGAGAGAGGCCAAGAGGTCTCGAGAGACTTGTCACTTTTTAGGAGTTCGTGCACCTGCAACACGCTTTGGTAGTGGTTTTGTGAGTCGCCCCGTTCATTCAGCTCTTCCAGTAGCCAGTGGTATTCCAGCTCCTCCTAGACCTCAGGAGCCTTATTATGCACCACCAGTATCTCAGGTGCCTTCGGCTCGAGGTGCTATCACTGGTCAGTCCAGCAGGTCAGCTCAGAGTCAGCAGCAGCCATCACGTCCTCTGAGGGGTTGTTCCGAGTGTGGTGACCCTCGTCATGTGATCAGATATTGCCCCAGAGCTAGGAGGGGTGCACCACCTCAGACTTATCAGGTTCCACGCCTTCCACCAGGTCCTCCAGCTATTCTTCCAGCCCCAGCTGCCACCCCACCATCTCAGGCAGCTCGAGGTGGATGTCGGGGAGGTCGAGGTCGCCCTAGAGGGGGAGGCCAGGACATATATTATGCCCTTCCAGCCATATCCGAGGCCATTGCTTCAGATTCAGTCATCACAGGTATTGTCCCTGTTTGTCATAGGGACGCATCGGTATTATTTGATCCAGGTTCCACATATTCATATGTGTCTTCTTATTTTGCCTCACATTTGGGGATATCTCAAGATTCTTTGAGTTCCCCCGTTTATGTTTCTACTCTTGTGGGAGATTCTCTTATTGTGGACCGCGTACATCGGTCATATTTGATTGTTATTAGTGGTTTTGAGACCATGGCTGATTTATTATTACTCAGTATGGTAGATTTCGATGTTATCTTGGGCATGGACTAGTTGTCGCCCCACTATGCTATTCTTGATTGTCACGCCAAAACCGTGACGCTGGCTATGCCAGGACTACCGAGGTTAGAGTGGAGAGGTTCTTAAGAGTACACTCCACATCGAGTCATTTCTTTCCTTAAGGCCCAACGGATGGTTGAAGAGGGGTGTGATGCGTATTTGGCTTATGTGAGGGATACTAGTGGTGAGACACCTACAGTTTAGTCAGTCCTAGTTGTGAGGGACTATCCTGACATTTTTCCAGCTGATCTTCCGGGTATGCCGCCTGACAGAGACATTGATTTTGGCATTGATTTGTTGCCGGGCATTCAGCCCATTTGCATTCCTCCCTATCGCATGGCTCCTCCTGAGTTAAATGAGTTGAAGGAGCAGTTGCAGGTGTTGCTTGACAAAGGTTTCATCTGGCCCAACGTGTCACCTTGGGGTGCTCCAGTGTTATTTGTGAAGAAAAAGGATGGTTCGATGCGTATGTGCTTCGACTACCGGCAACCGAATAAGGTGATAGTGAAGAACAGGTACCCATTGCCCCGCATTGATGATTTATTCAACCAGTTACAGGGTGCTAGGGTGTTCTTCAAGATTGATATTCGCTCGGGTTATCATCAGTTGAATATTCGGGAGCCGGATATCCCGAAGACTACATTTAGGACCACATATGGCCACTATGAGTTCCTTGTTATGTAATTTGGGCTGAGCAACGCCCCAGCAACCTTCATGCACCTGATGCACATCGTATTTCGGCTGTATCTTGACGCTTTCGTCATCGTATTCATTGACGACATCCTAGTATAATCTCAGTTCCGGGAGGACCATGAGCAGCACTTGAGGACCGTGCTTCAGACCTTGAGAGAGAAGAAGTTGTATGCCAAATTCTCTAAGCGTGAATTTTTGCTTGATTATGTGGCATTCTTAGGCCATGTGGTATCTTCGAATGGGATCAAGATAGATCTGAAGAAGGTGGAGGCAGTGGAGAGTTGGCCTAGACCGTCTTCAGCTACTGAGATCCGTAGTTTCCTTGGGTTGGCTGGGTATTATCGCCGTTTCGTGGAGGGATTTTCATCCATTTCCGCACCCATGACTAAATTGACCCAGAAGGGTGCACCTTTTATTTAGACTTTGGAGTGTGAGGAGAGCTTCCAGAAGCTCAAGATAGCCCTGACTGCAGCTCCAGTGTTAGTACTAACTACCGGTTTGGGGTCCTATACCGTCTATTGTGATGCTTCGAGGATTGGCTTGGGAGCGACTTTGATGCAGGACGGTAGGGTGATTGCCTACGCGTACAGATAGTTGAAGGTGCATGAGAGAAACTACCCTGTGCATCATCTTGAGTTGGCAGCGATTGTTCACGCCCTGAAGATATGGCGACATTATATATACGGTGTTCCCTATGAGATATATACGGATCCCCGGAGTTTACAACACATTTTCAAGCAGAAGGATCTCAATTTGTGCCAGAGGAGGTGGTTAGAGCTACTCAAGGACTATGACATCACTATATTATACCACCCGGGGAAGGCCAATGTGGTGGACGATGCCCAGAGTCGCTGGGCGGAGAGGTTGGGTTGTTTGGCATATCTTCGTGCAGCTGAGAGGCCCTTAGCCTTGGATGTTCAATCTTTAGCCAGTCAGTTTGTGAGATTGGACCTTTCTGAGCCTCACCGGGTATTTGTGTGTATTGTTTCTTGATCTTCTCTTTATGACTGCATTCAGGAGCGCTAGTATGATGACCCTGACCTTCGGGCTCTTCGGGATAAAGTTCAGCGGGATGGTGTCAGGGATATGACCATAGATGATGATGGTGTGTTGAGACTGCAGGACCATATTTGTGTACCTAATGTAGATGGACTTCGGAGGTTTATTCTTGAAGAGGCCCATAGCTCACGGTATTCCATTCATCCTTGTACCGCGTAGATGTATCAGGATCTGAGACAACACTATTGGTGGCGGAGGATGAAAAAGGATATAGTGGAGTTCGTAGCTAGATGCCTCAATTGTCAGCAGGTCAAGTGTGAGCATAAGAGACCGGGAGGATTACTTCAGCAGATGAGGCTTCCAGAGTGGAAGTGGGAGCGGATCACCATGGATTTTGTGGTTGGACTTCCTCGGACTTTGAGGAAGTATGATGTTATTTGGGTGATTGTGGACCGGTTGACCTAGTCAGCCCATTTCATTCCAGTATTGACTACATGCTCTTCTGAGAGGTTGGCCCAGATCTACGTGCGGGAGATAGTCCGGTTGCACGGTGTGCCGGTATCTATTATTTCAGACTGAGGTCCTCAGTTCACCTCACATTTTTGGAGAGCCTTGCATAGTGAGTTGGGTACCCAGATTGATCTCAGTACAGAGTTCCACCCTCAGACGGATGGACAGTACGAGCGCACGATTCAGATCTTAGAGGATATGCTTCATGCTTGTGCGATGGATTTTGGAGGATCATGGGATTAGCACTTGCCTCTTGCAGAGTTTGCTTATAATAACAGCTATCAGTCCAGCATTCAGATGGCGCCGTTTGAGGCTTTATATGGTAGACAATGTCGGTCTCCAATGTGATGGTTTGAGCCGGGTGAGGCCCGATTGTTGGGTACATATTTGGTCCAGGATGCCTTGTACAAGGTGAAGGTTATTCAGGATAGACTACACACAGCTTAGTCCAAGTAGAAGAGTTATGCAGACCGGAGAGTTCGTGATTTATCATTCATGGTTGCTGATCAGGTGTTGCTTTGGGTATCGCCTATGAAGGGCGTCCCGAGGTTTGGGAAAAAGGGTAAGCTAAGTCCGAGGTTCATTGGCCCTTTTGAGGTGTTACGGCTGGTTGGGGAAGTTGCTTATGAGTTGGCCTTGCCTCCCAACCTAGCAGGTGTTCATCCCGTATTCCACGTTTCCATGCTCCGGAAGTATCACGGTGATCCGACTCATGTTTTGGATTTCAGATCAGTTCAGTTGGACAAGGATTTATCCTATGTTGAGGAACTTGTGGCCATTTTGGACAGGCATGTCAGAAAGCTCAGGTCGAATGATATTGCTTCAGTTAAGGTACAATGGAGGGGTCATCCGGTCGAAGTGGCGACTTGGGAGACCGAGCAGGACATGCGGAGTCAGTACCCCCATCTATTCACAACTTCAGGTATGTTCTCTAGGACGAACATTTTCTTAAGAGGGGGAGAATGTAACGACCCAGTCAGTCGTTTTGAGAGTTAGCGCCCGATCCCCTAATAACTTCTTCTTCCATGCCTTATTATGTTAATTGAACTTGTCGAAGCGTTGAGCGGTGAAATTCGGAGTGATTTTGGTCATATAGTCCTTTAAGGTGAATTTCAGCTTTAGAAATTGAGTCGTAGCTAGAGTTGTGTCAAGACGGATCCGAAATGGAATTCTGTCGACTCTGTTTGCTCCGTTGAGTGATTTCGGGGTTAGGAGCATGTTCAAAATATATTTTCGAGGTCGAATGTAGATTTAGGCTTGAATTGGCGAAAGTTAGAATCTCGGCCATTTCGGCCGATAGGTGAGATTTTGATATCGGAATAGGAATGGAATTTCGAAAGTGACAGAAGGACCGGAATTTCATTTATGACTTGTGTGCAAAATTTGAGGTCATTCGGATGAATTTAGACGTGTTTCGGCGTCGAGTGTGAATTCTTGAAAATTCCTAAGTTCTTAGGCATGAATCTATGCATATTAAAGTATTTTGATGTTATGGGACGTGTTTTAAAGGCTCTACCAAGTTCGAATAAAGTATTTAAGTTAGTTGGTAGGTTTGGTTGAGGTACCGGGGGCCTCGGATCTTTTTCGGATGCTTAACGGGTTAGTTTTGGTATTAAAGGGACATCAGATTTTCTGTCACTGGTTTTCTCTTATGCGCTCGAATGAGTGGGACCGCGAACGCATATGCTTGTTACGCTCTAGGTGATTTTAATGCTTCACGTTCGCAGGCAGTAGGGTGCGTTCGCATAGTTGAGTCAGGCGCTTCATCGCGAACGCAGGGTCCTCTTCGCGTTCGCATAGGCTTAGAATGGGGTCCCAGGGGTCAGGGGCCATTACCCTTTGTGTTCGCAGGTCTGGGACCGTGTTCGCAGAGGGTTAGGGAGTTGGTCCTTCGCGTTCGCAGACCTTACCTCGCGTTCGCATAGGCCATTTTTAGGGCCCATAGATTTTACCCTTCGCATTCGCGGTGGTCCCTCCGCGAACGCATAGAGCAATAACTGGGCAGACTATTAAATATCCAATTCGAAGGTTTAAGCCTTTTTTCACCATTTTTTAATAGTGGGAGCTCGGGAGAGGAGATTTTTGTGGGACGTTCCACTTGGGTATTCAAGTTTAGCGATTTCTAACCATCATAGGTTAATTTCAATGATTCTAATCCTAAATTCCACCCTTAATTTCGAGATTTTTGAGTAGAAGCTTGGGAAAAATGGAAGAAACTTCTTAGACGAAATTTTGGGTTTTTGATTGGGTATTTGACCTCCGATTTGAGAGATTATTATATGGTTAGACTCGTGGGGAAATTAGGGTTCGGGAAATGTAAATTTTACCCTATTCCGAGACGTGGGCCCGGGGGCATTTTGGTCAAATTCCTAATTTCGCGTATTAGCTTCGAATTAATTAGTTACTTTGATTTCTTGAAATGATATTTACAATATAAAATCGAATTGAATAGATTTGGGCAGCCTGGAGTTGGATACTCGTGGAAAGAGAGTGGTACATAGTTGATTTACGCAGTCGAGGTAAGTGGCTTGCCTAACTTTGTGTTGGGGATGTTTCCCTTAGGCATTTTAACTGATTTTTCACTATAAAAACCCCGTGTACGTGAGGTGACGAGTGCGTGCATGGGTTATTTCACTGGATTTCCTTTGTTCCTTCTATGTCATACCTCATTTTCAATTCTATTATTATTGTGATCGTTTTAAACTGAGTAGCAACTTAAGATTTAAACACGTCAACCGATTTTATCTGATTTTCCACTCACTACTACTATTTGAACCTTGATGAAGTATTTTACTCTACATTGCCTACTGTTTTCATAAACTATTGAATTACGTTGCATCTGGTATACATCTTGCATAACATATTTAAATTAGGACTACGGACCGAGATCCGGGAGCTTTCCCCCTATACTGCATAGCATATTTAAATTGGGACTACGGACCGAGATCCGGGAGCTTTCCCCCTATACTGCATAGCATATTTAAATTGGGACTACGGACCGAGTAGTCGGGAGCTTTCCCCCTGTACTGCATAGCATATTTAAATTGGGACTACGGACCGAGATCCGGGAGCTTTCCCCCTGTACTGCATTGCATATTTACGTTGGGACTACGGGCTGAGACCCGGGAGTTTTCCCCCTGTATTGCATTGCACGATTATCTATTAAGTTATATGTTGTGCTGAGTTGAGGTTTACTTTACATTATCTTCCTTCTAGATTTACTTTAAATTTCTGTTAATCATTTCCATTTATTTGCAACTGTTAAATTATAACTGTTTTATTTGCAACTCGGTAGAGCCTCAACCTGACCTCATCAGTACTTGAGTGGGGTGAGGCTTGGCACTTACTGTGTACCGAATGTGGAGTACTCACGCCCTTATGCGCATGTTTTCCCCATGTGCAGATCCAGGTACCAGTACGCAGTACCGAGGTTAGGAGGACCAGCAGCTCTTGGAGACCGTGAGGTATTTCTGCCGCGTCCGCATAACCTTCCGAGTCCCCTTCCTTATTCTAGTATAGTCATAGTACTTAGACATAAATACTTTCCAGTTTCGTTGTATAGAGCTATAGTGTACATCTTGTGACGTAGTTGATATTCCGGTTTTTGGGCAGAGTAAAGTTGTAAATGCCGAGCGGCACAGTTTAATAGTATTGTTTTTGCTTCATCCTCTATTATTGTGTTGTTTTTACATTTTGATTTCCGCACATCTTAGGCTTACCTAGTTGTATAGACTAGGTGCCGTCACGAAACCCTACGGAGGGAAATTTTGGTCGTGACACAGATGCACCAGCTTCAGAACCTGTACAATTAAGTACAAAAGCGTAGCATGAGTACATAAATAAATATGTACCCACTAAGTATCCCGTCTAATATCGAAGAAGTAGTGACGAGAGGTCGACTTGACACACACTAAGGTCCAATCATATAATATAACAGAATATGATGAAAGCGGTAGGCATGTAAAGGTAATGAAGCAGCAAATATATAGGGCACAAAAATCCAAGTTAATGCTTGAAGTAAATAAACGATTCCTACTTCATTTTCCCGCAAATATCTGACAAATCAATATCCACAAAATCAGTAACAATTTATCATGCGCATACGGAATAAGGACAACCGGCCTGAGCCATAAAAATAATCATATATGTGCATTGCCGAGGGTCGAACGGCCCGAAACATAAGTGCATCTTTCAATCCGCCGTGGCGTACGGCCCGCTCCCATGAGAGTGGGGGAAATCACACTCCTCTTGCGGAATGTAAATTGCGAAGCGGTCACATGCACACACAATAATCCTTAAAAATACTTTCCATAAACAATTCCTTCAAATTATCAAATTCCATAAATCTCAGAGGAACAATGCTACATAAAGTCATGAATTCAAGAAGTATATAATTCATTTCTAACAAAAACACAAGGCATGATGTGGGCCTAACTACCCGGACATAACAATAATAGCCGCCACGTACGGACTCTCGTCACTTGTTACGTACGTATCCCCCGCAAACATTAACAAATAGCATTTAGATCACCTATGGGGACAATTCCCTCTTACAAGGTTAGAAAGGAGACTCACCTCGTGTCGAATCTACTCCCCAGGTCAAGAATGCACCCGAAACTCCGAATTCGTCTCGCAAGGACTCAAAACTAATCAAACGTTACGTAAAGGTATCAAATTATACTCAAAGCATGGAATTATCCTAAAAATTTAGTCAATTCATCATTCTTGAAGAAATCCCAAAATTTACCCCCGTACCCGCACTCGCGGATTCCGAAAATTCACAAAGGAAACACTCACCCAAAACCTAAGGATCGTTAATATATGTTTTTTGTATGATTTCATAGCCAAATTCACGGGTAATTCCCTAAATTCCCGAAAGCCCTAAGTCACTACCCAATTCCTTGATTTTCACTAATTAGGTAGTTAATTTAACTAGTGAGGGCAGTCTTCCCAAGCTCTCAAGTCCTCTAATGGTCGTATAAATTGAGAAAAATGAACATTTCCCGTGTTTTAAAAGTACACACTACCTACAGTGGTTTTGCACCTGCGGCTCAAGGATTGCACCTGCGGTCTCGCACCTGCGAGAAGAGTCTCGCACCTGCGAGAAGAGTCTCGCACCTGCAGAAGTGGACAAGAGGGTCTGGGCTCGCACCTGCGGTCAGGAGTCCGCTCCACCGGCTCCGCACCTGCGAGAAATGGGCAGCCCACCTGGGGCTCGCACCTGCTAGGCTGGGACCGTAGGAGCGGTCTCGCACCTGCGACTGGGCAACCGCACCTGCGGTCACACCAGATCAGGTGCACCAGATGCACCCGTTTGGCCTCGTTTGGTGCCTGAGAGACACCTGGGCCCACCCGAGCCCCCGTCCAATTATACCATCAAGTCCCAAATCATAATACGGACTCTCTCGAGCCTTAGGAACACTCAAAACAACGCTAAAACTAAAAACCACCCTCAAAACCCTTAAAGATCTAACATAAGAACTTCAAGTTCTTTAATTTAGTATCAATGCGCTGAACCGACCTATACTACTCGGAATGAAACAAAATTTTATGAGCAAGTAATAAATGACAAAACGGAACTATCCCCAGTTTCAGAATTCCATTCGGACCTCGAAAACACAAAAACATTTTCCAAGCCAAATTTCAAACTTAAGGAAACTCTTATTTTGATATTGGGCGCCGAAATGCTCCCGGGTCATCCAATACCCATTACGAACCTATGCCCAAGTCCGAAATCATCATACGAAGCTACCGGAACCGTCGAAACTCGATTTCGAGGTCTTTTACTCAAAATGTTTACCGAAGTCAAACTTGGCCAAAATGTCAACCTTAAGGAACTAAGTGTTCCTATACCACTCTAAACACTTCTGAATCCCGAACCACCCGACCCCGCAAGTCATAAATCACAATAAGCCGCTATGGGAAGTTTCATTTAGGGTAACGGGGTCCGATAACGCAAAAAGACCGGTCGGGTCGTTATAGTCATAACCCTCACTTGCTGCTCCAAGGTACCCTTCTCTTCTTCCACTGCCTCCATGTCGAGTTATAAGCTTTCAAGTAAATAGCATATAGCATGCCGAAGCGTACGGCCGAAGTGTCGCGATAAGTTAAATGTTCACTACCGAGGGTCGAACGGCCTGAACCATAGATGAATCTATTACCCCGCTCACGAATCGATCATGTGAAGCGGTTGACATAACAGAAGGCTACCCCGCTCACGAATCATACATGTGACTCGGGTGCTCATAATATACACAATTCCAACAAAAACATCTTTTAAAGAAGGAAATTCCGGTATCACATTTGTAGTATAATTTATAACTTAAGCTTGGAAAGGAGACTCACCTCGTGTAGGATTCTACTCCTCCGGTCAAGAAAGTGCCCGAAACTCCAAACACGTCGCTCAAGGACTCGAAACTAGACAAATATTACTTAAATATATCAATATACGCTCAACAGTAGGAAATTACACCACTAATTAGGCTAATTCATAATTCTTGAAGGATTCCGAAAATACACCCCCGGTCCCACACGCTCGGTTTCCGAAAATTTTCGAACAAAACACTCACCCATAACCTAAGGATCATTTTTATGTAAATTCCCTAAGGTTTCATGGTAGAAAAGTAGTGAAATTTCTAAGAATTCATCAACCCTAGGTCTTAGCTCTAACCCGTGATTTTACCTATAATTTGATGTTAATCTACCTAAAAAGTGATGTAACAAGCTAATATGAAATGGAAAATCACTTACGGGTGTGGATACATATATAGGAGAAGCCAAAGACTCACGAGAAACACCCAAGAAGCAAGCAAATAAGGCTGACACATATAAGTAGGTAGATCCTGGATCAAATAATACAGATGCCTCTCTACCACATACTAAAATAATACCTGTGATCACAGCATCGGAGGCCACTGCATCTTCTCGGGCCGGTATAACATAGAATCTGGCTGGAGTGCCTAAAGACTGACCTCTGCGGGACTGAATCGTAGCTGACTGGGCCCCTCCTGCCTGGCCTCCACCTCTGGGACGACCTTTACCAACCTGCCCTCCACCTCTAGGTGGACGGGGCGCCTATGCTGTATAAGTAGGCTGATAACTCTGCTGGATGGCCTTACCCCTAAGTCTGGGGCAAGACCTTGCCATATGAACCGTATCCCCACACTCGTAACACCTCATTGATGACATGGCCTTCTGCCCTGAAGAAGAAGGACCCTTAATGGATGTCGAGCGTTAAGAACCCTCCGGTATGGCACTGAAATATGGTCTCACTGGAACACCACGAGAAGACGGTGGTAGAGCTGAATGTGGAGGTTTGCTGGGCTGACCTCTGCCAAAATGACCCCTAACCCTTGCTGGGGTACCTCTAAAGTCTCCAGAAAACCTAGCTCTCTTGTCCTGCTGGCTCTGCTCTCTGCTCCTAGACCGGTAACCCTCAATCCGTCGAGCTATCTCGACCACAAGCTGGTAAGGAGTTCCCATCTCTACCTCTCGGGCCATGTTTGCCCTAATACCAGAATGTAACCCTGCTACAAACCTCCGCACCCTATCAGCATTAGTAGGAAGAATCATGAGGGCATGGCGGGACATCTCTGAAAATCTAGCCTCGTAGTCTGTCACAGACATCTGACCCTGCTCTAGCTGCTCAAACTGTTAACGCACCTCTTCCCTCTTAGAGGGTGGAATATACCTTTCCATGAATAGCTGGGTGAACTGCTCCCAAGTGATGGAAAGTGAACCTGCTGGCCTACCCAGAACGTAAGACTGCTACCATCTGCGGCTTCTACACTCGAGCTGGAAGGTAGTGAAATCAGCTCCATGGGACTCCAGAATCCTCATGTTGTGCAGTCTATCTCTACACCTGTCGATAAAGTCCTGAGCATCCTCACCCCTCTCGCCCTTAAAGGCCGGAGGGTGCAATCGAGTCCATCTGTCAAGTAACTTCTGCGGATCACCGCCCGCAGCTGGTCTAAGCTCTGGAGCTACTGGTTGTGCCCCACCCACTGGCATAGCATCTGGAGTCTGATAAACTGATGTTGCGTGATCTGCGGCCTTATGGGTAGGGTTTGAGGTCCCCCTCCTGCCTGAGAGGTGGCAGGATCTGCTGGGAACAACCCTGCCTGAGTCATGGTGTCCATGAACCGCATCATACGACCCATGACCTCCTGAAATCCTGGAGCGGTCATGAAATCAGCTGGGGCAAGATATGCTGGGGCACCTCGTCCTGCTGCTCAATGACTGGATCCTCTGGTGGTGATAAGGGAGCAACTCTGGGGCGTCCACGTCTCCCGCGTCGGGACGGTACCCTCCCCCGACCTCTGCCTCTAACGGCAGGGGCAGCGGAACCTTCTGGGGCAGGGATATCAGCTGCACGTGTCCTCACCATCTGTGAGAGAATAGAAGAGTGAGACTTAGTAACCATTGACTGCACGATAAAATAGAAGTAAAGAGAGGTTTCTTAACACCCTATAGCCTCTCGAAGATAAATACAGACGTCTCTGTATCGATCCACAAGACTCTACTAGGTTTTCCTGTGACTCGTGAGACCTACGTGAACCTAGCGTTCTGATACCATGTTGTCACGACCCAATTCCGCTCAGGTCGTGATGGCGCCCAACGGCAGGGTCAGGCAAGCCACACATCTATCCACCCGTGTGATTTCTTGCGTGATTAAATGATAAAAACCCTTTTTGTGATTATTTAAATTAGAAAAGAACTTTAAAACCAATCTCTATCTGAAAGAACAAGGCAATTTACAACCCAAAATAACGTAGAATCTGTTTATCTTTACCAAAATATCAAGAAATCCATATACGTGGCAGAATCTAGTGTCACGAGTCAACAGGCGACTGATTATACAAAACCCTGCTAATAAATACAATGTTGTCTAATAGGAAAAGACAACAAGACAAAAGTATGTGGGGAACTCCACAGTGCTGGCAAGATCGCCAAGGAAAGCATCTCACCGTGAAATCAGCAGAAGGAAACTCTCAACGATGGCCGCCGGAATAGTGGCCGGACGCAGCTAGCTCAGACCCTGCACTGTTAAGTACAGAAGAGTAGCATGAGTACTTATATTTAAATATGTACCCAGTGAGTAGTCCGTCTAAACTCGAAGAAGTAGTGACGAGAGGTACACGTTTTACTCACTAGGTCAAAATATTAGTTTATGACAATAAAGTTTCAGGTACAATAAATATGGAAAGCAGGTACACATGGAACAGTCAAATAACCAAGTAGGACCTCCCGCGTCGTATCAACTACAACAGTATATGAACAAAATCACCAAATTCCTTCCAAGCCAGACAGATAAAATTGATGATTCATAAATAAAACTCTCAGACAAGTAAATAGCATATAGCATGCCGAAGCGTACGGCCGAAGCGTCGCGATAAGTTAAATGTGCACTGCTGAGGGTCGAACTGCCCGAACCATAGATGCATCTATTACCCCGCTCATGAATCGATCATGTGACGCGGTTGACATAATGTAAGGCTACCCCGCTCACGAATCATACCTGTGACTCGGGTGCTCATAATATACACAATTCCAACAAAAACATCTTTTAAAGAAGGAAATTCCGGTATCACATTTGTAGCATAATCTATAACTTAAGCTTGGAAAATATTCACTAACGTTTCCATAATGCCTCAGAGGTGCTAACTCACCACAGTTACTTGCAAGGAAAGACAAACAAGACAAGTAAAAGCATGCTTGTGAATCCTAACACTACCTGACAAAGCATAGTAGTCACTACGCACGGACTCTCATCACGTGGTACGTGTGTAGTCCCCGCAAATAAGGACATTTAATCAATACAATTACCTATGGGGACAATTCCCTCTTACATGGTTGGAAAGGAGACTCACATCGTGTAGAATTCTACTCCTCCGGTCAAGAAAGTGCCCGAAACTCCAAACTCGTCGCTCAAGGACTCGAAACTAGACAAATATTACTTAAATATATCAATATACGCTCAACAGTAGGAAATTACACCACTAATTAGGCTAATTCATCATTCTTGAAGGATTCCCAAAATACACCCCCAGGCCCATACACTCGGTTTCCGAAAATATTCGAAGAAAACACTCACCTATAACCTAAGGATCATTTATATGTAAATTCCCTAAGGTTTCATGGTAGAAAAGTAGTGAAATTTCTAAGAATTCATCAACCCTAGGTCTTAGCTCTAATCCATGATTTTACCTCTAATTTGATGTTAATCTACCTAAAAAGTGATGTAACAAGATAATATGAAATGGAAGATCACTTACCTTTTAGTTGGTAGATGAAACCCCTCTTGAAAAGCTCTCAAAAATCGTCCAAGATGATAAAATATGGAGGAAATGAGCCTAAGTCCCGTATTATTTAGGAGTCTGCCTTCAGCTATTTCCGCATCTGCGGTCCCGCACCCGCGACCATAAGGTCGCGCCTACGATGAAGGCCAAGGAGGCCGGGGGCCGCACCTGCGAAGGGAGGATCGCACCTGCGAAGGCGCGCCTGCAGACAAACCTCGCACCTGCGAGGTCGCGCCTGCGGTGGAGGGTCCGCACCTGCGGAATGGGGCGGGGGGATTCTGGGCCGCACCTTCGATGGTGCAACCCCAGGAGCGGAATCGCACCTGCAACCTGGACGACCGCACTTGCGGTCACACCAGACCTGGTGCACCAGCAGCTGATGTTGCTGGTTTTTTGGCCTCGATCGGGGTACGGGAGGCCCCTGGGCCCACCCAAGCCCCCGTGCAATTATACCAACAAGTTCCGAATCATTTTACGAACTCAGTCGATTCTTCGAAACGCCCTAAACACCGCTAAAACTCCGAATCACCCTCCCAAACCCGTAGAATCAAACTTAAGAATTCTTAAGTTTTAGGATTTTGTTTCAATGCGCCGAACCGACCTACGCTATCCCGAATCCCACCAAACTTTATAGGCAATGCATAATAATCATATTTGACCTGTTCCGGGTTTCGGGACCATAATACGGGCCCGGTACATAGTTTTCTCATTAAATTTTATTTTCAAAATCCTGAAAATCTTTCAGAAAACAATTTCCTTTAAAAATTCATTTCTCTATCCTAGGACCTCGGAATTGGCTTCCGGGCATACGCCTGGGTCCCATATTTTTTCTACGGACCCTCTGGGACCGTCCAATCATGGGTCCGGGTCTGTTTACCAAAAATGTTGACCAAAGTCAGCTTTAAGTCAATTAATTATAGAAATTCCAGTTTTTCTTCAGGTTTTCACATTAAAGCTTCCTGGCTACACGCCTAGGCTGCGCGCGCATTTCGAGATGAGATTAATGGAGGCTTTCGGGGCCTCGGAATGCAGATCTAGCTAAGTTAGCACAGGATGACTGTTTGGGTCATCACACCTCGTGCCTATGTGAAATTTTTGTTCGGGCTTTTACTCGAACAGTGGAACAGTTTCGAGTTCCTCCGTAGTTGTTTTGATATGCTCGTCCTCTTCTGGTTCGTGAATGACATCAGGTCTGGAATCCATGTCTGTATGTTTTTATACTTCTTCCGTGGTGACTTGATTCACCTTCTCGTGGCTATATTCCTCCGTACCTGTTTGGATAGCATTTTCTTTCGTACATGTTTGAGCGACAGTTGTTTCCGCACCTATTTGAGAAACAGTAACCTGACCCCACCTCTAGGTGGTCGAACTGCTGGTGCTGAAATCATAGGCTGGTGACTCTGCTGCACGGCCTTGCCCCGATACCTGGGACATTGCCTAATCATATGGTCCAGCGCCCCACACTCGAAACAACCTATAGATGCCTTAGACTGTTGTACCGAAAAATAAGAACCCTTAATAGCTGGAGGTCGGTAAGAATCATCTGACAAGGCACTGAAATAGGAACCAAAGGATCTCTGACGGCTGGAGTAATCGTTGGGTGAACCCTGGATGGCTGGTGGATGGTAAGAGCGCTCTGGCATGGCACTAAACTGAGGCCTCGCTGAAATACCCCTGGGAGGTAGTGGAGGTGCTGAATATGAAGGCCTACTCAACTGGCCGCCTCCGAACTGACCTCTGCCCCTAGTTGGAGGACCCGTGAAGTCACCTGTGAACCTGGCCCTCTTGTCCTGCTGACCCTGCTGACCTGGCTGACCCTACTCCTTGCTCCTCGTACGGTAACTCTCAATCCGTCGAGCTATCTCGACTACAAACTGGTATGGGGTACCCATCTCTACCTCTCTGGCCATGGAGGTCCTGATACCTGGATGTAAACCTGCCACGAATCGCCGCACCCTCTCGGCATTAGTGGGCAATATCATATGAGCATTGCGAGATAACTTTGAAAACCTCGCCTCATAATCTGTCACATACATATGCCCCTGCTCTAACCTCTCAAACTGACCCCGAAGCTCCTCTCTCTCGGACGGTGGAATGTATCTGTCCAAGAATAGTTGAGTGAACTGACTCCAAGTGATAGAAGGAGAATCCGCTGATCTGCTAAGAACATATAACTGCCACCGGCGGCGAGCTCTGCCCTCAAGCTGAAAGGTGGTTAAGTCTACCCCATATGACTCTAATATCCTCATATTGTGCAGTCTGTCCCTACACCTGCCGATGAAATCTTGGGCATCCTCACCCCTCTCACCCCCGAACAGTGGAGAGCAAAGTCGGGTCCATCTATCAAGCATCTTCTGTTGGTCACCCTCTGCAACTGGCCTGGGATCTGGCTGTGCTACGATAGGCTGAACTCCACCCACGGGCGGTGTACCCGGAGTGTAATGTGTTGCTGTCTATCCGGTGGCCTTAGCGGTAGGGGTCTGAACTCCCCCTCCCGCCTGGGAAGTAGCAGGATCTGCTGGAAGTACGCCTGCCTGGGACATAGTGTCCATAAATCTCAACATACGGCCCAAGACCTCCTGGAAGCCTGGCGCCGTCATAAAATCCGCTGGAGTAGGAGCAACTGGAGGCAAATCATCCTGCTCCTCGATAACAGGATCCTCAAGCGATGCAACTGGTACAGCTCTGGGACGCCCTCCTCCCCTACCTCGAATAGGAGCCCTACCCCTGCCCCTACCACGGCCTCGAGCGGCGGGAGTAGCGGCCTCCCTGGATCACGAACATGAGAAGCACGCGTCCTCACCATATGTGAGAGAGTATAATATCAATTTGAGTACATCATAGATTGCACGATAGGATCTGAACAAGGAGGAGTTTGTTAACACCTTATTGTCTCCTGAAGATAAGTACAGACGTCTCTGTACCGATCCGCAAGACTCTACTGGGTTTGCTCGTGACTCGTGAGATTATGTGAACCTAAAGCTCTAATACCACGTTGTCACGACCCAAATCCTAATTCGGGTCGCGATCGCGCCCAACAACAGGGTTAGGCAAGCCAATTTAGAAAACACTAGATGATATCCCCTTGCCCGTCTGATCTAAACATGTCGGAAATTACCAATTTTAAACAATTAACATAATGCTAGCATGATACGACATAAACACCATAAAAATATGAAGGCATAGGGCCAAACCGAAGCACATATATAGATACACAGCCCAAACCCAAATTACAAACTGCGTGTGTGCGAAGAACTAGTGTCACGGCCCCCAACTTAAACTCTTGCTTGACCTCAAGCAACTAAAACGACTCTATCCTAACCTAAACTCCAACTAAAAGACCGGAAACAATAATGACCATGGAAGGTGTTAACTGTCAGTACCACAAGCATGCATTTTCGTTTATTTACCCTTCATGAACAATCACTGTTATTTACAAGGAACTAATTAACTTGTGAACTTTGAGCCTCGACCAATTTGACAAAATGTTACTCTCAGATGAGTGCAGTTGCATCCGACTTCAAGAACTCAACTTCTGTCAAACTTCACAGTTCATGTGCCCTCACCAGAAAGAAGGTCCCAACTCACAATATTTACAATGACAACGAAAAAGGGACATATTTACAAAGACACATACTCTCACAAAGAGTTTTAAGTGTAACAACACATCGTACCATAAGCTTGCCCTTATTTTAAGTCGTCGCCTATTCAAGAACATTCGATTGGAGATCTCATAATGGCTTTTTAAGCTTGTAATGTAGGATTAGGGAAGGGTCGTATAAACATTTGGGTACAAGTGACTACACCCTCCTTGAACACTACTCACGTTTGTCTTTTCTATTGCCCTTTGTTTTTTTAAAACCACATATCCTCATTTGCATATAATTACCAACATAGAACCACCTTAACTACCTCACTAAATCTCTTCAAGGCTCCCATATTTCTATACATACATATATCTCTTTTTCTTCTTTCCATTTTTTTTATATATACTTTTTTCTTTGGGAGCTTGAATAATTTCACGTGAACACTTTGAGGTATGGGTTCCTACACTCACTGTACAACCTTATCAATTTCCAACTTGACACCACACCCCCAACTTAGGCTTTTAGCCTCATTATCAATGTTCAAGGAGGGACGGGTTCAAAAGAGGGAATAATTTCACAAAAAGGGGAAAGGTTTGTAATGTGGTGACCAACGAAAAAGGTTAAAGGCTCAAATGGGGTAACTAGTGATAACATGTATATCATGGGTAGCTTGAAAGGCTAACCGGGTTTTCCAATATCACAAAGACTGTCTAAGGTCATTTCTCCAACCAAATGTACTTATCATTAGCGACGAGAGACCAACCGGGCAAGTTCTAGATGACAGAAGCAAACACAAGAATTATTTACACAAAAGCTAACACACGAAACGCGAACTGTTTGACTCAACATAGTTTTAGCCCTCGAGTCAAAACTTGGCAACTTGAAGCTTTCGTCATATTTACATGTATAATTTTGAGTAAGCATAGAGTCAAAAGGCAAGCCTCAAGTTCACACAGTTGATTTCCTATACAACACAAGATACAATCCTTTATTTGTTTGTTTTTTATAATGGAAGGGTATAGGTTATTTATAGACACACATGCTTGAGACTAGACACTTACACCAAACCGGTCAACACGTTTCATCTTACTTCCATGGTTCTACTATTACACCCTTGGAAAATAACCCGACAAAGAAAAACCAAGGGGAATCATTGCTAATTACTAACGATGTACATGCATACAACTTCTTAATTATATATATATATTTTTTGAATATTTTTTTACATACAAAGATGTACAAGAGTTAAGGATAAATATATACAAGAGTTAAAGATATATATGCTTAAATACACTAAGATTACACAAGAGTATGTACAATAGTTGCAGGATCACAAAAATTTATACAAGGCTACCATCCCACCCCAACGAAAAAGCATGCATTGTCCCCAATGCATAAGAAATGAAAAACAGAGTTAGGGGCTCCCTGGGGAGAACTAAGCGCTGTGGGAGTCTGTAGCTTGCTGAGTGACAGTGGGGTCACCAGCTAGAAGTGGTGATGGCGGTAGAGCTGCTGAAGACTCAGCTGGAGAGATGACTGCTGCTAGTGGTGAATGAGTCTCCAAATGTCCGGAAACTGAAGGTAGGGCCTGAGAGCTCCTGGCCTCGCCCGCTGATGGAAGAATTGTCTGACGATGTGGCCTGAATAGCTCTGTCAACTAGTGAACTATTGCCAACCGCACATGAGCTTCCTCTTCTTCCTCCGCAGCTGTGGTGACGATAACTTGCTTGTCGTTCCGTAGAATTTGCACTGTTATTCCTCTTATTGCCTTGGCATAGGTTGGTTATACTGTTCTTGATGTGTACGAGTGGGTAGACTCGGAATCGGAATGGTTGTAATGAGAGTTTAGCCATTTAGTCTTTAAAATAGCCTTAAAGTGAGAAAAGTCAACCGAGAGTTGACTTATTGGTAAACGACCTCAGAATGCAGATTTTATAGGTCGGATAGATTTGTTAGGTGATTTGGGACTTAGGAGTGTGTTCAGAATATTTTTGTGATGTCCGGTGTAGAATTAGGCTTGAATTGGCAAAAGTTAGTTTTTGGCGATTTCCGGTCGGCAGTGGAAAATAGGCTATCAGGGTCGGAATGGAATTCCGGAAGTTGGAACAGGTTTGTAATGTCATGTTGGATATGTCTGCAGAATTTCAGGTCAATCGGGTGTGTTTTGGACAGTTTCGGCATCGTTGGTGGAATTTAGAAGTTTCAAAGTTCATAGGCTTGAATTCGATGTGATTTTGGTATTTTGATGTTATTTTTAATGTCTGGAGAGTGAAAATAAGTTTGAATGATCATTTGTGATCTGTTGGTATATTTGGTTGGGGTCCCGAGGGGCTCAGGATTGATTTCAGATGGTGAACGAGAATGTTTTACTTGGAAATATGCAACTTCAGCTATTGGTGTAAGTTTTCTGGTGCAACCGCACCTGCGGATGGGGAACCGCAGGTGCAGGCCCGCAGGAGCGGAAAGGACCCCGCTGATGTGGGATTTGGGCAACTCAGTGAGGGACCGCAGATGCAGACGTGGGGCCGCACCTGTGGAGTCACATGTGCGGAAAATGAGTCCCAGGTGCGGAACTTTGCCTTTTAATGATTTCTCGCAGGTGCGCACCTGGGACCACAGGTGCGAGATTTTGTCCGCAGGTGCGAGAATCCCTAGACAGAACCTATATAAGGGGTCCTTAACGATTTTTTGTCGTTCTTTCACTATTTTCATTCGGGTTTGAAGCTTTTAAAGAGGGAAATGGATAGTTCATCATTGAGGTAAGGCTTTTGGAATCTAAAATCATTTATGTGTGATTAAAGGTTTGATTAATGGTGAAATTGGGGGAAATATCAGTGGAAAAATTGGAAACCAGGGCTTAAGTTTAAGAGACCTTCTAGGGGTGATTTGAGGGGTCATTTGGACTTCGATTTCAGCGTTCTTTATATGTATAGACTCGTGAGAAGATGATGATCGTTTTGGTATAAAGTTTGTTGAGTTGCGAGATATGGTCCAGGAGGCAGGTTTTTACCAATTTCGATATTTTTGAGTATTTTTGCTAAATGTCGATTGGGCTTCATTCCTTAGCATATTATAATGGTATAAATCTGATTTTTGGTAGATTTGGAGCACTCAGAGACCAAGTTTAGAGGAAAGGGCACTGCGGAGTAGTATTTTAGCCAGTTTTTAGGTAAGTAATGTTTCCAAACTTGGAACTGAGGGTTCGAAACCCCAAGTGATCTGATAATGGATGTTAATTAAGGTGACGCACGTGCCAAGTGATGGGAATGCGGGCGTACACCGAATGTTTGTGGCATAACTCATCACATGGCATTGCCCAATGGTTATTTCAGGTTGATACTGGTACTGTGAAGGTTGTATTTACTTTGAACATATTAGAAATCATGTTAAGTATAAATGCAAAGGCTTCACGCCGAAAATGGTGAGACCTGAGTGGTCGTCTATTACTGTCTCCTCTTGTGATTATTTGATTTCAAATACTCAGTCTTGTTATAGCATATCATTTCATGCCTCAGTCTTGGAAATTTTTAATTATATGCATATTTATCATTGTTTGGGTTGATTTATACATCTGTGAGCCATATAGTGAGGCTAGAAAAGTAATGACTGAGTGAGGCCGAGGGCCTTTTATTGAGACTATTATGAGATCAGACTGCACACCGCAGCGATATTGTAATCATGACTTCGTTGGTTTGATATAGCGCTTGGGCTTATAGGAACCCCTCCAGAGACTTTACACCCCCAGTGAGGGCAATGATATTGAGGGATGGATCTTCCTTAGACATGGATCTTGTCCAAAGTTGATATATGTGAGGGATGGATCTTCCCTGGACATGGATCTAGTCGAAAGTTGATATATGTGAGGGATTGATCGTCCCTGGACAGGGATCTTGGAGTGTTGTATTCCAGAGATGGATCTTCTCCGTGGGGCTGGATTGGCCTTTCTCCTCATTACTGAGTGACTATGGTCACCGATGTTTATGCATATTCTGGTATAGATCTTCCCTTGGCCTAAGAGCCATATATAGTACTGAGTGCACTTCTGTGGGAGAGTTGTGAGCACTATGTGCATTTTCACAATGTTGATATGTTGCCATGTAGAGCATATTGAGATATACCTAGCATATTCTGTTGTCATTTTTTGATAAACTGTGAACATGTCTAAATTTTTGTACGGTAATGATTACAATTATTGAGGTTTAGTTCGTCACTACCTCTCAGCCCATAGTTTGGGTTCGTTATTTCTGAGTTAGTGTACTCACGTTATCACCTTCACCTTGTGTGCATATCCAGGTTAATTGGGACCTGGTAGCGGTTGCGGATTTGTTGTTAGAGTTTGTTTTGGAGTCTTCGAGGTAGCAGTTGGCGATTGCAGCCTCGTGTTTTCCATCTTTATCTTCATGTTGCACTTCACTTTTACAGACTATGTTGTCTATTCCCATATCTTGACATTCTTATGCTGTAGTAGCTCGTGACTGAGTGACACTTGATCCGTAGTTGTAGAACTTAAATTTTGGTTTCAGATATTGTTTAAAACTTCAGACTTATTATTATTATTATCTGCATACTTGTTAAAAAATGATATTTTATTAGTAATTGCATTTAGATGAGATAAAATGGGTGGCTTGCCTGGTTCCACGATAGGCGCCATCACGACTCCGGAATTGGGTCGTGACAAGTTGGTATCAGAGTTCTAGGTTGAATAGGTCTCACCAGACATGAGCATGTTTAGTAGAGTGTTGCGAATTGGTACGGAGACATCTCTACTTATCTTCGAGAGGCTACAGAACCCTTAGGAAACAGTCCACATTCGTGAATTCTTGTCGTACAAATCCATTTTATTCATCAAAAAACGTAGCTCTTTGAATTCCTTTGATGTATTCGAATGCGCACGCGAGCGCTTGGTATCAATTGTGCGTCGGCGGATTGTGACTTCCATGGGTGAGATGTGATTTTTAGCATGTTAATAATGTGCCAGTCAGAAAGACTTGAGGCCGGATTTTTGTCTGTGGCTTGAGTGCTGAGATTTCGGTTGTGTAAGCACATGTGTTGGGGGACCTATATTTCTGTTTGTGTCCTTATTGATGGAACCTTATTACTAGATGACTACGTGGTGAGTGTGGGTGATAGTTAGATGTGTTCATGTTGTGTGACTATGACAAGAATGGAGTAGCGACAGATGTGGCAAGAACCATTGATTATTTGACTTTTGCATTGAGTTAGAATATGGCTTCGAGTTATGAGTATTGAAGGACCTCTCGTGTAGTTAAGTTGTGGAGTAAAGTGGGTTGTCATGTTATGTTCTGAGTTCCTGTGATGTCTTTTGAGCTGACCAATGTCCCAGCATCGTTCATTTATTTGATTGACGGTGCATGCAAACGTGTTATAACTCTTTTGTTATTGTGTTCATGGATGACATCCTGGCATACTCGTGTAGCCAGGGGTAGCATACTCAACATTTGATTATGGTATTACAAGGATATAGGGAGGAGAAGCCTTGTGTGAAGTTCTCCAAGTGTGAACTTTTGGCTCAGTTCAGTAGCATTCTTGGGACACGTGGTGTCTAGTGAAGGTATCATATGGTCAGACGAGTGTGAGTAGAGCTTCCAGAAGCTCAAGATTTCCTTGACCACAACCACAATATTAGTATTGCCATCAACTTCAGGTTCTTATACCGCTTAATGGGATGTCTCGAGGGAAGGCAGTGGTTATGTCCTAATGTAGGAAGGTATAGTGATTGTGTGATAGCTATGATTTTTGGAAGTGTATAGGGAGATGTCATTTTGAGGTTAAGCAGGCAGGGGTATCTCCTGCGGGTTGTCTTGTGGTGTGTGGACCTTATGTTTATCTGTAGTAAGTTCTCTCTATTAGTAAATGATGTATGTTGTAATTTGAGTTTAGGTCACTTGAGGGTGTTGGCATGACTATTACGATGGTGAATACAAGATTTGCATACGAGTTGAGTGTTAGATGGTCTGGGTCTTATGAGCGTATGAAGGATTTAGTTGAATCCCACTACAATATGGTGGCAATAATAGCGTATGGTCATTGTGAGTTATTGTTTGTCTTGATCGTTGGCTTTGAGACAAGTGGGGGAGTCTGTTAATGGTAAGTTGATTGCATGATTATGTGTTGTATTGGTTTCGGTTCGAGGTAGATTGGTGAATCTGTTATGACCTGCAGAGGTGGAGTCTGGGAATGACTCGAGTAATGGAAATTTCTTCGATATAAGTTGTAATGTACTTTACGGATAGTGAAATTCGTTGTATGATGGAGTTGTACTGGTAAGTGTAGAGTGTGCAATGTATGAGTGCGCTTGTTGCTTCAAGGGTGTGGATTACTTTCCTAGTATGTGGATTGCAAGCGGGGTCATGTCGTTCTGTTTACTCGGTTAGTGTAATTGAAATTTCGTAGAGTAAATGATGTTCGAGAATGGTTCAGACGGATTCAAGGTTATATGTAGCGATCGAGGATCTTCAGGGTGTGAGAAGGGCTAGAATTGAGATTTACGTGGAAGGTGTCAAGGCTTGTGGTGTATTTGCATTATCATGGATTCTATCCATCAGTATCAGGAAAGTGAAGGTAATGACTTTAAATTCGCATGAAGTCTCTTCATGTAAATATTTCTAATGTGGTGAATTTGGGGATAATTGAGGGAGTATTAAGCAGCTTATGAGCCTTAGACCGTATATTTTTATGTTCGGATTTCATGCGGTGAGTCGGGATTGATAATTGCAGTATTATGGCTAGAAGGAGTATCAATTTGAAGGTAAGTCAGAAGAAACTAATAGGACAGCTTGGTAGTACGTCGGATCGGCATGATAAGGGATATGGTTAGTTCTTTGGGTGTTTATAAGGTAATGAGTTGTTATAGGTGTTTCTTAGCAATTCTCTTGGAATTGGTGGCATGCGTAGCTTGGTTGAGTTAGAAGGATTCAGTCTTGGCGGTTTGGTGTTGTACAAATGTGATTCGAGAGTTCTTGATGGTTTCTACCACGGTTAAAGATGTATATTTCTACTGGCATGACGGCCATGTGATGTATAGTGATTTTGCTTCTAGATGGGATCAAATGGAAAGTTCTTGGCTAGTTGGGTACGTAGTTGTTGTGGCTGGGAGGGGAGCATGAAGTTCTCATATTTATCATAGGATTGCATGGCGTATGTGGTATTTTGTGTATAGTGGAGAGTGGTAGATGTGAGGTCACATTTCAGTTCTGGAAGGAATGTCAGAACTGGCAGTTTCAGATGATTAGGTAAAGGATGCCACTATTGGGTGGCTAGATGACAGTATACATTGATTAAGGACAATGTGTTTTAAATAAGGGCTCTTCATTGGTGTTACGACGCTCTCTTGTTGGATGAACTGCTTATATTAAAGGTTTCTTGGTAGCACAGAAGAATTATGGGGGTATCCCCCGTAGAATATTTGAGTATCAGGGATGTGTTATATATTCGGGCGGTGGAGTGGAAATTAGATATAGTAAATTTGTGAGCTTCATGGACTTTGAGATTAAGAGTTCTAATAAACGGATTATTTTGTGGTTGTGAACTATGAGGATGCGAGCAAAGCTAGTCAAGTGTTAGTATATGTAATGATTCAGTCATTATGAACCTTTGGAGAGTTATCTACCTGTTGTGGATGACCAGAGTTGATTTAGAATATAATTATTGGTAGGCCAGTATGGGTATGTGTTTTACACTGAGTCGGAATTGTTGACCCCAAATTGATATTGTTGAGGGATGTACCATTTGATTGTCACTGCGCTTATTCGTGTTTTGGAGTGATCTATGAGTTACCTTTCGGTGTTTCGAGGAGTTGTGATCGTTGGTTATATATGTGCATAGGGTGTAGTTCTATCGGGGCTTTATAGTGAGATTTGAGTAAGGTAAGTAATTGGGTGTTGCAGGATTGAGTCGTGTTGGTTATGTTCTTTCTGGTTTGGGTGGAATGGTATCGTCCGATTTCCCCGTGGTTATGGCAATGCACTTTACGTAAATGATGTCGAATTTCGCTTGGTTATTGATTTTGAGCAAGGTGGCTTGGAGTATGTCATGTGGTCCAGCAGTTGGATGGGATCACGCTTTGTAGCTCAGTTCGGTAGAGGTATGATCCTTGGTGTCGGATTTGTGTGATATGGTTTCACGATGTGTATCAAGATTTTAGCATGATGTGCTAATGGCATGATTTAGTGGCACTATAATCCTCTCGTCTAAATCTTCTATTTTATGAATTGAGATCTTGGCATGTTGTTATTGAGTGCACGAGTTGCACAAGTTATGGATCTGGATGGTATTGATGCTGATCGGACGAATGGTTGTTGGTTTCTAAGTGTTTCTCTCATCATCGGCACCATATGAATGTGTTAAAGCAAGGCTTTGTTTGATAAGAGGTTATTACCGGTATTGGGTTGTTATAAATAGCTATTGTGATTAGGAGTCATCGCTGTGGGTGGTTGAGTAATGTGGTATATTATGTGATTTCATCTTGTGTTGCGGATATGGCTTGATATAACGTTTTCAGACTATTTCAGCTGATAGTCATGGAAATTTGATCTTGTGAATGGACTCAAAAGTGGAAATTTAGTTCTAAGTTTTATAGGTCGGGATCGCACTTCAAAATTTGAATTGTGTTGTGCTATTAGACCTATATGGGGTAAGGTGACGTGGAATCTCCTCCGAATATGTGCATGCTAGGTTACACAGCAATTTTTGGTGGTGTTTGGAAAAACTCTAGGCACGTTCGAGGACGAACATATGTTTAAGTGGGGTAGAATGTAACGACCTGGTCGGTCGTTCCGTAGAATTTGCATTGTTATTCCTGTTATTGCCTTGGCATAGGTTGGTTATACTGTTCTTCATGTGTTAGAGTTGGTAGACTCGGAATCGGAATGGTTGTAGTGAGAGTTTAGCCATTTAGTCTTTAAAAATAGCCTTAAAGTAGAAAATGTCAATCGAGAGTTGACTTATTCCTAAATGACCTCGGAATGCAGATTTTATGGTTCAGATAGCTTCGTTAGGTGATTTGGGACTTAGGAGTGTGTTCGGAATATTTTTGTGAAGTCTGATGTAGAATTAGGCTTGAATTGGTGAAAGTTAGTTTTGGCGATTTCCGGTCGGCAGTGGAAAAAAGACTATCGCGGTCGTAATGGAATTCAAAAAGTTAGAACAGGTTCGTAATGTCACGTTGGATATGTCTGCAAAATTTCAGGTGAATCGGGTGTGTTTGGGACAATTTCGGCATCGTTGGTGGAATTTAAAAGATTCAAAGTTCATAGGCTTGAATTCGATGTAATTTTGGTATTTGGATGTTATTTTCAATGTCTCGAGAGTGAAAATAAGTTTGAATGATCATTTATGATGTATTGGTATATTTGGTTGGGGTCCCAAGGGGCTCGGGATTGATTTCAGATGGTGAACGAGAATTTTGGACATGGAAATATGCAACTTCGGCTGCTGGTGTAAGTTTTTTGGTGTAACCGCACCTGCGGATAGGGAATCGCAGGTGCGGGCCCACAGGAGCGGAAAGGACCCCGCTGATGTGGGATTTGGGCAACATAGTGAGGGACTGCAGATGCAGACGTGGGGCCGCACCTGCGGACTCGCAGGTGCGGAAAAGGAGTCGCAGGTGCGGAACTTTGCCTTTTAATGATTTCTCACAGGTGCGCACCTAGGACCGCAGGTGCGGGTCCGCAAGTGCGAGAATCCCTGGACAGAACCTATATAAGGGGTCCTTAGCTAACTTGTGTCTTTCTTTCACCATTTTCATTCGAGTTTGAATCTTTTGAAGGGTTTTTGAAAAGGGAAATCAATAGTTCATCATCCAAGCAACTATGACATAGATAGACAGATGCGAGTGTACTTCAGGAAACTAGCAAGCCTTGACATTCGGATGAAATTCTCATCCGGTTTTTGGTACCCGCATTGGAATCTGACTAATCCGGATTCGCGTCACGTAGGGCCTAGAAGGAGCTGGTACGGAAAAATCTTCTGTATAAGGTTCGAAATGGTGAATTGAGGTAGAGTAGACGACTTCTCACACGGCTATATGACCAAAGATCAGGTCTCCGACCAAACTTCCCTTAGCTACTTTTAAACAACACATTTCACACTTTATTAAAAGGGCGTGGAGACCTGGAGGGTCGGAAACCCCAACGGGAAACCTTTCACCGCGCAACACGATTCTTTCGCGGCAAAAAAGACCGCTAATGCCCCTTGCATTTCCCTCTTTTGCGAAGCACGCACCTCAATCACCCTGCCTGTGTGAATTGAAGGAACTAAAAGTACAACCAGCTGCCCAAACGGGTGAGGCGAGAAGATCTTGATCGAAATCTCCACTGTTATGAATAGTGAGAAAGACTTTTTAAAATTCGATCAAATCGATCGAGAATCTCATCAAAATAAAGGCCGTTAAGGTCACATTGACATAGAATAATACGGATTAGCTCGCCCAGTGAGAAAGGCCCTGACCCTGTCCTTTAGACTTTGCTAGAAATGGCATTTATGCCGGAGACGTCGCCAGTGCTATGGGCTTTGGCTTATGTAGATCAAAAATGATGAATGGGATTGTGGCACTCCACTCACCGCCAATGAGGTAAGGTTTTTTGACTCTAAACTCATTTATGTGTGAAAAATGGGAAACTAGGGCTTGAATTTAAGAGACCTTCTAGGGGTGATTTGAGGGGTCATTTGGACTCCGATTTCAGCGTTCTTTATATGTATAGACTCATGAGAAGATGAGGATCGTTTTGGTATAAAGTTTGTCGAATTCCGAGACGTGGGTTAGGGGCCGGGTTTTGACCAATTTCGGGATTTTTGAGTATTTTTGCTAAATTTTGATTGGACTTCATCCCTTAGCATATTATAATGGTATTAATCTTATTTTTGGTAGATTTGGAGCACTCGGAGGCCGAGTTTAGAGTCAAGGGCACTACGGAGTAGTATTTTTGCTGGTTTTGAGGTAAGTAACGTTTCCAAACTTGGAACAGAGTGTTCGAAACCCCAAGTTATATGATAATTGATGTTAATTAAGGTGACGCACGTGCCAAGTGACGGGAATGCGGGCGTACACCGAATGTTTGTGGCCTGGCTCATCACATGGCACTGCCTAATGGTTATTTCAGTCTGATACTGGTACTTTGAAGGTTGTATTTACTTTGAACATATTAGAAATCAGTTTAATTATAAATGCAAAGGCTTCACGCCGAAAATGCTGAGACCCAAGTCGTCGTCTATTACTGTCTCCTCTTGTGATTATTTGATTGCATATACTCAGTCTTGTTATAGCATATCATTTCATGGCTCATTCTCGGAGATTGTTAATTTTATGCATATTTATCATTGTTTGGGCTGATTTATACATTTGAGCCATATGAGTGACACTAGAAAAGTAATGACTGAGCGAGGCCGAGGGCCTATAATTGAGAATGGTATGAGATCGGACTGCACACCGCATCGATATTGTAATCATGCCTTCATTGGTTTGATATAGCGCTTTGGCTTATAGGAGCCCTTTCCGAGTATTCACACCCCTATTTAGCGCATTGATATTGAGGGATGGATCTTCCCTGGACATGGATCCTGTCCGAAGTTGATATATGTGAGGGATGGATCTTCCCTGGACATGGATCTTGTCGGCAGTTGATATATGTGAGGGATGGATCATCCCTGGACATGGATCTTGTCCGAGTGTTGTATTCCGGAGATGGATCTTCTTCGTGGGGCTGGATTGGCCTTTTTCCTCAGTACTGAGTGACTTCGGTCACCAGTGTTTATGCATATTCCGGTATGGATCTTTCCTGGGACTGAGAGCAATATATAGTACTGAATGGACTTCTGTGGGAGAGTTGTGAGCACTATGTGCATTTTCACACTGTTGATATGTTGGCATGTAGAGCATATTGAGATATACCTAGCATATTTTGTTTTCATTTTCTGATAAACTGTGAACATGTCTAAATATTTGTACGCTAATGTTTACAATTGTTGAGGTTTATTTCGTCACTACCTCTCAGCCCATAGTTTGGGTTCGTTACTTCTAAGTTGGTGTACTCACGTTACCCCCTGCACCTTGTGTGCAGATCCAGGTTCATCGGGACCCGATAGCAGATTTGCTGTTAGAGTTTCTTTTGGAGTTTTCGAGGTAGCAGCTGGCGATTGTAGCCTTGTATTTTCCCTCTTTATCTTCCTGTTGCACTTTACTTTTACAGACTAGGTTTTCTATTCCCGTATCTTGAACATTTTATGTTGTATTAGCTCGTGACTGAGTGACACTAGATCGAGGGTTGTAGAACTTAAATTTCGGTTTCAGAAATTGTTTAAAACTTCAGATTTATTATTATTATTATTATCCGCAGACTTGTTAAATATGATATTTTATTGATAATTGCATTTAGCTTAGATAAAATGGGTGGCTTGCCTAGTTCCACGACAGGCGCCATCACGACTCCGGAATTGGGTCGTGACAATAGGAGTCTAGGAGTCTGAGATGTCTATCTCAGTAGGAATCTGGATCTGAATCTCCGGAAGAGCAGCAACTACCTTTGTCACCGCATCACTAATGTGTGTGATGTCTATATCCTTCTCCGCATTTCCCATCTTGTCAGAATGCGGCATTGTAGGGACTTCCACAGCCTTATAGAGGGCTGTGATCAAGCATGGGAAAGGAAATGATGTGGCTTTCTGCAACGCTCGGGCCCCTATCTCTCTGAAGATGATGTCACTCACGTCGATCGTGATCCCGGACATAATTCAAGCAATGAGAATAGATTTCTCAATGATAATATCCGTTTCATTCCGGGTTGGGATAAAAAACAAAGTGACAAAACTGCGCCAGAATCGACCCTCTCGTGTAAGATCCTCCTTGTATATTTTGTGTAGAGGGTCAATCCAGGCTGGGGTACCCTTGGAAACCGCTGATGCAACCCAAGCTCGCTCACAATCTCTGTTGGCCAATTTGGCCTCACACTTAGTTGTACTCGGGCACTCGACTGAGAAATAATGATCATGAATTGCTGCGCTATCACAGAGTACCTGCTTCCCCCGAACTAGGACAGTCTCGCAGAATATTTTGTTGCGTTTGTGGTAAGCTGGTCTTGGAGGCCCCATAGGATGCATAGAACTCCCCCACCAATGTTTCATTAAATTCCTCAGGCACTTCAGTGAAGCACTCCCATTTTCTATTTTTGATGTTTTCTTAAATGGGGGGATACTACTCCCGCAGACCATTCAGACTCAATTGCTTCTCGACAAGGATTCTCCATTTTGTGAGCCCTTCCTTATACAGAGATCTAGAACAAGGTAGCTCAAATCAGAGCTGGAAATCATCTCCGTGTTTCCGTATTGCCTCAGCCTGTAGATCAACATCTGGCAAAGTCTCCTCCCCATCAGACTTGGAGGGACGTTCATCAATAGATTGTGGTTGTGTTTGTCGTGAACATTTTTCTGGTGGTGCTTGACGGCTGGAGGAAACCCTTTTATTGGATGAAGAACTATGCTTTTAGCGAGGCATATCTGCAAATAAACAAGGTGTGAGCAATGTAGAAAACATCAGTAGAAATGTTAATATGAATATCAACTATGCGACAGGTTATGCGATTGCATAACCTGTCTGCGGTTCTCAAACCCATCACAAAGTAGTCATCTGCTGAGGATAGTTAATAATGCGATGACTTATGCGATCGCATATCCACTATACGGTTCGCATAGTCATCATAGAATCAAGCACTAGAAAAGGTCATCATCTCATGCGATCGCATAACCTACCACAACGGTGGATTTGCAATTACAAAACTGCCGCAAACATCATGTGAATTTAGGCTCTCGACTGTGGAAGTATGCGATGGCCTTGCGGTGTGCATATCAACTATGCCATCACTGAGCTGCCGCATCTTCCTCACCTTGCCTAGCTCTTACTATGCGACAGGAATGCGGACTGCAAAACTACTATGTGGCCCGCAGAGGCTATCGTTTTCATAGCTTCTTTTAGCACAACAATGGAAACCCCAAATTTGTGATCTAATAAGCTAGACCTAACAGGTTCTTCAGGTATCTCCCCTCCCCCCCCCCCCCCCCCCCCCCACACAAACAAAAAAAAAAANATAAACTAGACCTAACAGGTTTTTCGGGGTACCCCCCCCCCCCCCCCCCCCCCATTACACACAGGTAAACCACGAATGAAATGGGAAAAATGAGCAAAAAGAAAAATAACGAATACAACAAAATTGAAACCAAACTAAAAATAAACTAAAAGAAATCTAGATCAGAAGAGGGAGACGTACTAGTAGAGGGTGAAAGAGAAACAACAATTACGAAGTGAGTCCACAAATGTTGCCCTTGCTAATCCGTTCAATTCAAACTTGCCGTTTCTCTTCTTCTAGTTCTTTTTGTTTTGTTTTTTTTTAAGTGTGAAAAGTGTGTGTTAGTGGGGTATTGGTGATGGGTTATGCGACAGGGGGTAAGGGTACGTACTTGGAGACTCTGCGGTGTGTAAGATACCGCAGAACACGGTATGCGATGACTTGTTACTCCGGTGACTTATCGTTTATAGTGCGATGCAGTATGCGATCGCAGAACCAAAATGCGGTTCGCATAGTGCACATTCTCATTGCATTCCAGCCGCCCGTTTTGGCCAAACTAACTTTCCAAGTCTGCGACCATAATGCGGTCCGCATAGTTGAAACACGACCACATATGTGTCACAGACTTCTCAGGATTTCTTTGCTTCCCTTCCACTCGCAGTTTTACCTTGTTTAGTGATTTGTTTTTGACTTACCTGCACTCTAACGAACACTTTAAATTGCTCAATTAAAACTGATTAACAAAAGTTAAAATTTATAGGACAAAAAGATTTTTACCACACATGGGTTGCCTCCCATGATGCGCTTGATTTAACGTCGCGGCACGACGAAGTTGGCCTTCTTTTTGTTCACTCATTGGTCAGGCATGGACCATTTTTGAGAGCCAATTGCTCCACCACATGTTTTTCTCCATCTGTGCCCAAGTAATGCTTGATGCGCTGGCCATTTACTTTGAAAGTGCGGAGCCCATCCTCAGATGCTAATTCCACAGCGCCAAATGGGGATACATCTACCACTGTGAACGCACCGGACCACTTTGATTTGAGCTTGCCCGGAAACAATTCGAGTCTTGAGTTGAAGAGCAAAACCAAGTCCCCCGACTTGAACTCCCTTTTTAATATCTTTTTGTCATGGACAAATTTCATTCTCTCCTTGTACACAACTGCACTTTCATATGCGTGGAAACGGAATTCCTACATATCATTGAGTTGAGTTAGCCTCAAGTTTGCAGCTTTAGTCCAGTCCAAGTTAAACTTCTTTAGAGCCCACATGGCTTTATGCTCCAGTTCCACAGGTAGATGACAAGCCTTATCGAAGACTAACCGGTAGGGAGAAGTACCAATGAGAGTCTTGTACACCATGCGGTATTCCCACAATGCGTCATCTAGCTTCCTTGACTAGTCGGTCATGTTTGCATTAACCGTCTTTGCTAGAATATTCTTGATCTACCGGTCAAAGACTTCTACTTGGCCACTTGATTGGAGGTGATAAGGTGTGGCCAGCTTATTATTGACACCGTATTTATCTAGAAGCCTCGTGAAAGCCTCGTTGCAGAAATGAGACCCACCATCACTAATAATGGCTCTAAGAGTGCCAAACCTTGTGAATATGTTTTTCTTTAAGAACACGGTCACACTCCTTGCCTCATTGTTTGGTAAGGAATTTGCTTCAACCCATTTGGACACATAGTCCACAGCCACCAGAATATACTTCATACCACATGAACTCATAAAGTCAATACCCCACACATCAAAGATTTCAACCTCCATCACAAAGTGTATAGGCATTTCACGCCTCTTGGAGATTGATCCATGCCTCTTGCATTGGTCACAAAACTTGACCATTTGGTTGGCATCATGATAGATCGACGGCCAGTAATAACCACATTCAAGCACGTTTGTCGCCGTTCGATTACCTCCATGATGACCACCCACCGGTGAGACATGGCATGCCTTTAGAATTTGCATCATCTCTTCCTCTGGAACACACCTCCTAATGATGTTTTCCGCATAGATACGGAACAAGAATGGCTCTTCCAAATAATATTGTGGACACTCTCTCAAGAACTTCTTCTTTTGGTATGCTTCTGAATCGTCCGGAATGAGGTCACTAACCAAGTAGTTGGCAATATCGGCGTACCAAGGTGTGGAAGAAGAAGATAATGCCAAGATATGCTCAACGCGAAAGGCATCATTGATATCAAGATTATCCTTTGGTCACCCATCTTCTTCAAGCCTAGAGAGATGATCCTCCACTTGGTTTTCGGTGAATTTTCGATCTTTGACTTCAAAGTCAAATTCATGCAATAAGAGGACCCACCGAATTAGTCTTGGTTTGGCATATTTCTTCGTCGTGAGGTAGCGAAGAGCGGCATGATCGGTGTAGACCACTACCTTAGATCCCAACAAATACGCTCGGAATTTTTCAAAGGCATACACAATGGAAAGAAGCTCTTGCACCGTCACCGTATAGTTCATTTGTGCACCATTGAGTGTCTTTCTTGCATAATAAATCATATGGAGAACATTGTTATGCCGTTGACCCAAGACTGCTCCAATTGCTACACCACTAGCGTCACCCATGAGCTCGAATTGAAGAGACCAATCGGGTGTGACAATAATAGGTTCCGTGGTGAGCTTCTCTTTGAGCTCCTAAAATGCCTTGAGGCACTTTTCATCAAACACAAACTTGGCGTCTTTTTCAAGGAGCTTGCACATATGATTTGAAATCTTGGAGAAGTCATTGATAAAGATCCGATAGAATTCGGCGTCTCCTAGAAAGCTTAGAATACCCTTTACCGATGTTGGTGGAGGAAGTTTGGAGATGATTTCAATCTTTGCCCGCTCAACTTCAATGCCATGTTTTGATATTTTGTGCCCCAAGACAATGTCTTCGTCCAACATGAAGTGTCATTTCTCCCAATTAAGCACGAGGTTGGTCTCCTCACATCTCTTGAGCACTTGTCTAAGGTTGTCAAGACAATGCTCAAAAGAGTCACCGACCACCGAAAAGTCATCCATGAAAACCTCTAGGAATTCTTCCCCCATGTCGGAGAAGATGGACATCATGCATCGTTGAAAAGTAACTGGAGCGTTGCACAAACCAAACAACATCCGGCTAAAGGCAAAGGTTCTATACGGGCAAGTGAATGCGGTCTTCTCTTGGTCCTCCAAAGCTATATTGATTTGACTGTAACTGGAGTGCCCATCGAGGAAGCAATAGAATGATCTTCCCGCTAGCTGATCAAGCATTTGATCAATAAAAGGCATAGGGAAATGATCCTTGCACGTGGCATTGTTGAGCTTCCGATAGTCCATGCATACTCTCCATCTGGTGATCGTCCGTGTTGGGATAAGCTCATTCTCTTTATTGTGAATCACCGTCATGACTCCCTTCTTTGGTACACATTGTACCGGACTCACCCATGGACTATCCGCAATGAGGTCGACAAACCCGACATTCAACCATTTGATTATCTCTTTCTTGACCACTTCTTGCATTGAAGGATTTAATCTCCTTTGGTGTTCCACACTTGTCTTTATCCCTTCTTCCAATGGTATTTTGTGCTCACAATTCCCGGCGAGGATTCCTCGGATGTCCGCTATTGTCCATCCGAGTGCTTGTCGGTGTTCCCGCAAGACATTCAACAATTCATCAACCTACACATCATTCAACAAAGAAGAAACGATTACTGGCAAAGTATCATTAGAGCCGAGAAATTTGTACCTTAGGTGTGATGGAAGTGGTTTGAGCTCAAGTTGTGGTGCCTCGATGATTGAAGGTTTTGCGGGAGGAGTAGCTAGATTCTCTAAGTCAAGAGAAAGCTTCTTTGGTGCATATTATTAGGACCCACGTCCTTTCAATGCGTTCACTACTTCAACATACCCCTCAATGTACTCACCATCAAAGTTCACTAAGATTGCCGCCAAAGCCTCGCCGAGGCATTCTTCTTCCATCTTCATCTCAATAGCATCTTCAACCTCATCAACTACATCGATATCCGAGATTCCTTCGTATGCACTTGGCAATTTCAAACCCTTGGTAGCTTGGAAGGTGACTTCCTAATCATTCACTCGGAACTTGATTCATTTCGTTCCGACTCCATTAAAGCTCTTCCCGTCGAAAGGAATGGTCTACCTAAAATGATAGGAATCTCCTTGTCTACCGCACAATCCAAGATAACAAAATCGTCCGGGAGAAGGAACTTCCCCACCTTTACCAAGACATCATCAACAATACCTACGGGCCTTTTGATTGATCGGTCACCCATTTGCATTCTCATGCTTGTAGGCCTTGGAAGACCCAATACCGCTTGATTATAAATAGCAAGAGGCATCAAATTTATGCTAGCCCCGTTATCAGAAATTGCTCTAGCAAAGTCTCTCAACCCAATAGTACATGGAATGGTGAATGCTCTCGGATGTTCCTTCTTCTGAACGGTGGTTGTAGCAATTATCGAACTTACGTGATGAGTCATGTTCACCACTTCATTCTTTGCAGTTCTCTTCTTGGTCATCAAATCTTTCAAGTACTTGGCCAACCCCGGCATCTCTTGGAAAGCCTCCAAGAATGGGATATTCACCGACAATTGCTTCAAGATGTCATAGAACTTTTCAAACTTGCCATCATCTACCCTTCTTGAAAGTCTTTGAGGGAATTGAGGAGTAGGTAGAGGAATTGGTGGAGGAGCTTTTGGGGTATCCTTCACTTTTTCCTTAACCTCTCCATGCTTTGATTCTTGGAATTTTACCTCATGGGAGGGCTTCTCAATTTTGACAACACCCGACAACTCAACTTGTGCTTCCACTTCTTGATCAAGATTTTCTACATCAACCACTTGCTCACTTTCATCTTGGAGCACCTTACTGCTTCTTGTTGTGATGGCCATGCAATGAGAAGATTTTCCACTTGCACCACCTTTTGGGTTGACCACCGTGTCACTTGGAAGAGAGCCTTTTAGCTTGGGATTTTGCTCTCTTGATAGATCTCTCATTTGCATCTCAAGATTTTGAATGGAGGCGGTGTGTGATCCCACTACCTCGGACATGTTTTTCATTGTTGCATCACTTCACTCTTGATTTTGCAAGATTCTCTCAAGCATCCCATCCATTTTGGACTCATTCGATGGCCCCTCCTTGTAGTGTGAGGAGTTGGAATATTTCCCTCTCGGTGGAACATAAGGGTTGGAACTTCGATTGGCATAATTGTTGTTGTTGTTCCAATTTCCTTAACTCGCGCCGCCTTGATCATTTCGCCAATTTTGTTGGCCTAGACCTTTAGGGTTTGTCCTCCATTGGTTTTTTTGGCGGAAAGCCACCTTGAGAATTGTTAATATAATTGGCTTCTTCAAACTCTTGACTCCCCATTAATTGCACATCTTCCAAAACATTTACCTTTTTTGTTTGACTCTCCGTGAACATTTTTGTCAACACATCGATGTTAGTGGCAAGACCGGCAATCAATTGGTCTCTCTTGTGATTGTCTTTGATCATGTTGGTAAGAGAGAAAGTATCATAGGAAATTTCACCGCCAGTATCTTCCGAATGCCATGCTTGATTATGCTTTGCCATCTTGTCTAGAATTTGAGTAATCCTAGGGAATGAATTGTCCATGAAGGACCAATCTGCGGCATTTTTAGCAATGGACTGGGATAGTGGGTCCAAAACCATATAGAATTTCTCCATTAAAATATGGTCTGGGAACCCATGATTTTGTGAGCTAACTAGGTATAGCTTAATCGGTCCCATGCCTCGTGTAAGTGCTCCCCAGGCAGTTGCTTGAAGAAAAATATTTTATCTCTGAGCTCATTTTTTGCTTTGTATGAACCATTTTTCTAATAAGGCACACACAAGCTCGAGCCATGATGTGATAGAGTTAGGAGGTATGTTTTGAAGCCATTTTTTCGCTTCTTCCGCCAACGAGTATTAGAATACCCGCAACCTCAATGCATCATCAGTCACGTTGTTTTGTTTGTGCATGGCGCATACACCCAAGTAGTTCCTTAAGTGTTGCGTTGGATCATCATTCGTTGAGTTATGGAACAATCCTTACGCCTTTAGCATCAGAATCAATCCATGATCTACTTTGAATGTAGATGCACCAACCACCGGAGGAAGGATAGCATTGGAGTCGTCAATATATTCTTCGATGTTAGCAAAAGGGTTCTCCTCTTCATCATAATGAACATCGGCCATTTTCACCTAGTACACCAACAAAATGAGCAATGTGTGATTGAATAGAAAAAGATATAAAGTAAAGTACACACTATCTAGTAATTTCAAAACCGTATTCTCCAGCAACGGCGCAAAAATTTGATGCGCTCAAATTACACCTTAAAATATTGTAAAGCGATCGATGTCAAATATAGTAACCCAACAAGGTTTGGGTCGAATCCCACAGGGAATAGGCGTGATACGTTTACTTGGGTAGTGTGAATCTTAACTCAAATCGTATTTCTATTCCGTTAGCGTAACAAAAATATTGTAATTAATTGTGTGA
This sequence comes from Nicotiana undulata, assembly GCA_005239495.1. Taxonomy (NCBI): domain Eukaryota; kingdom Viridiplantae; phylum Streptophyta; class Magnoliopsida; order Solanales; family Solanaceae; genus Nicotiana; species Nicotiana undulata. Next base: position 112,464 of record ML245089.1, read on the forward strand.
TAATTTAGTGAAATAGTAACAAGTATGATTAACTGGAGTTGTAATTTATTTGATTAACTAAACAAGGTTGTGTCCCCTTCAATGAAGTGTAATGACGATCGGTGTTAATATGATATATTTCTAATGGAAGGTCCTTTAGATATGCAAATGATTTCTGAATGACTATCGAATATTTTCCAATAGTTGGGTAGTATTTCCTATTTATAATTTTTCCAAATGTAAAAGAGTTCCAATGAAGAGTTAGCAATTTATGCCAAATAAAGTGGTAAGTATTCTCGCTTGTCACGCGGGTGACCCAGGTTCGTTCCCTGGCAACGGCACCAAAATTTGATACGCTCAAATTACACCTTAAAATAGTGTAAAGCGATCGATGTCAAATATAGTAACCCAACAAGGTTGGGGTCGAATCCCGCAGGGAATAGGCATGAAAAGTTTACTTGGGTAGTGTGAATATTAACTCAAATCGTATTTCTATTACGATAGCGTAACAAAAATATTCTAATTAATTGTGTGATAATTTAGTGAAATAGTAACAAGTATGATAAACTGGAGTTGTAATTAATTTGATTTACTAAACCAAGGTTGTGGCCCCTTCAATGAAGTGTAATGCCAATCGGTGTTAATATGGTATATTTCTAATGAAAGGTCCTTTGGATATGCAAATGATTTCTAAATGACTACCCTATATTTTCCAATAGTTGGGTAGTATTTCCTCTTTATGATTTTTCCAAACGTAAAAGAGTTGCAATGAAGAGTTATCAATTTATGCAAAATAAAACCCACTTATTCCTAAGCGATTCTATTAAACAAGGTTTAATGCCTTGAGTCTTTGATATTTACTCCTACCAATCATAACCCACTTTTCTAAGCAAAGAAAGAATTTAATGGCAGTTGTTAATGTTTGCAACCACCAACAATAAATGAAGAATAAGAAGTAAATATATATCAACCAACCATTATATATATATATTCAATGTTAAACACCCATTAACATAACACCCACTTAGGGTCCACAACCTTAGTATTTAAAGCTAGCTACTCATACTTAAATACAAAAAGTTGAGAATAATAAATGTCATCAAAGCTTACAAAATGCAAGAACCTTCACTTTTAAAGCTTCCAAAATAGAGGAATATTCAAAGTGTGTATTGTAGCTAAAAAACCAGACAAGAATGACCCACAAAATCCCAATAAATCTATTTATAGTGGGCTGAAACTCGAGGTCAAAAACGGACAAAAATGTCCTTCTAGATCAAGTATGCGACCGCATTCCTGCCGCATAACAGAAATGCGGTTCGCATTCTTCATGAAGCCATCACAAACATGAACCCTAGTTCCTAGGTGCTCGTCGCATTCATGTTGTGCGATCTGCATTGTTGATATGTGATCACATAATAGCATCGCATTTCTGAGCTCAGCTTTGGCACCGGAGGTTTGCGGTCCATTATGCGGCTCGCAAACCTGTTATGTGATCTCATAATGGACCGCATTTTTGCACTTGAAAATTGCCAAACAAATTGTTGGACTATGCGGTCCACCTGGGCATTAAGCGACATTGTAGATATGTCGTCCATATTGTTGATTATTCGGTGGCATTTTGTCCCTCTCTTTTCCATTTTCAGCTTTTTGATCTCGTTTGCATGTTCTTGAGTCCTCCAACCTCATACATTGCAAAACATTAAAATTACATAAGTTTACAAGACAATTGCTTTCAAAACAAGAAAAAATCCAAGCAATTTGGTATTGAATGTGCCGACATTCTCCAACACATCAACTTTGTTCACCTTTTCCCTCCAGGTATAACGTTCACTGTTCGCTTAGGAGATGGTGGTTTTGGGATCTCCTGCATGTTCTTCATATATGCATGTTTACCTTTTTCACTAAACAATTATGTTAGATAGCCATGTTTTAATAATTGTTCAACCTCACCTTGCAACAACCTGCAATCTGAAGTTTTGTGCCCATGGTCGTTATGGAATTCACACCAGAAGTATGGATTCCTTTTATTTTGGTTCAACCTCATTTCTTTGGGCCATCGAACCTTATCACCCATATTTCTCAGTACTGAAATTAATTCAGAAGTACTTACATTGAAGCTGTAGTCTCCAATTCTTGTATTACCTCTATTTCGTTCATCCCGATCCTTTTGGGATCTTTATGAGGATGAACTCGTATCTCTATTTGATGGTCTATATTCTGATCGGGTATTTTCAAACCTGGGATGATTTTCTCGTCTCGAAGGTCCCATATAATGGTCGTACCTGTTCTTACATGTTCTCTTTTTTGATTCGGAGCGTCTAGAACTGGTTCGATCTTCAGCTTTTGACTGAGCAATGGTGTCTTCTTCTATTCGTAGCTTAGTGTTGTACCTGTATAGACATCGTTCCACGTCGTGGCTGGGAATTCTCTCAAGCTTTTCTTGAGTCTTCGCGTGGTTTGTGAGATTTTGTCATTTAGATTGCTTGCAAATGCCATGGATGCCCAATTGTCAAGTACCCTTGGTAGCAGCATTCTTTCCCATTGAAACATGTCTACAAATTCATGAAGCAACTCCGCATCTCCTTGTTTTATTTTAAATATGTCTTCCATTCCTGTTTTGAATTTTTACGCACCGGAATGCGCTTTTATAAAAGAATCTTCAAGCTCAGCAAAAGAGTCAACATAATTTTCAGGTAGAAGAGAATACCAGGTTAGTGATCCTTTGGTGAGTGTTTCTTCGAACTTCTTGACTAGGACTGACTCAATCTCCTGTTTAGTTAGGTCGTTGCCTTTTACACCGGTGGTCAAAACAGTCACATGATCGCGTGGATCGGTAGTCCCGTCATACTTGGGAATATCTGGCATTTTGAATTTCTTGGGAATAGGCAAGGGTGCTGAACTTAGATTCCAAGGTTGTTGAGAATATATATCAACGTCAATGCCTTATATAACAGGTGGTACTTCAGGAATTTGCTCGATTCGATCATTTTGTTCCTTCACCTATTTCTGCAGGGTTAGTACTAAAGATTGTAATTCTGGATTATTGGACATACTTGGTCTTGCTTCGAGGGACTCATTTGGAGTGCCTCCACTTTTAGAGTTTGCTAGTCCGGATTGTGGATTTTCCACAGTTATAGTGTTGTTAAGAGGAGGTGTAGGTGAAGCTGTTGGTGGTCCCCTCATGAAAGTTTGTAAGGCTGGAGTCACATACTCACCAACAATTCTTTTCACAGTATCCTGTTCTTCTGCTTGTTGATTTCCATTGAGATTATATTTTTGAGTCGCAGATCTTTCTGGAGAATTTTCCCTTGATCCTCGTGGGGATCCTGAGGGCGATCGAACTGGGATTTCAACCCTTTGATGGTTGTTGTCATTGGTGTTCGACATAGTTCACAGAATGTTATTTGAGAAAGAACAGAGACTATCAGATTTTCGGTAACGGAACCAATTTGTTTAACCAAAGAATTAGATTCTCTTCCAAAGCTAATTTAGGAAGAACACGGGTTTTTGATAACCAAAGGATATACTAATAATTGCAAGAAAACTTGTAAATAGAAAGCAGTAAGATGCGTAAAACGTAAGTATCTTGCAATTGTGGTTCGAACGTGACTTTACAAGTTATATTTACTACCTTATAGAGGGAATATTTTAATATAACATCTACCCTTTTCAGTGGTTGAGAATTAATGACTAATAATGGCATTAATGTAATGTTATAATGATTAACCATAATTATCGCGTGAAGGTTATGTAACGTTTGGCTCATTAATTTAAGATCTCCGAATCTGCCCTTTATTCTGCCTGGATTCATTCTGACACTGTCTCTTCATCTTCTCAATTAGGTTGAGATTCCCGTATCTGATTACCCCATGGGTATGCTATTCCGCATATCTTTATCTCGTACCTCTTCATAAAGTCTTGTCCAGTTGTCATGATTTCATTTCTCCACATAGATTACTGAGTCATCATAATTGTTGCACGTGTGGAGCTCATTTTTACCAATACATTTACGAGCAAGAAAGAAGTCCAAAGACTAAGAGGAAGAATTGCAGCTTTAGGAAGATTTATCTCCAGGTGTTCGGAGAAGAGTTTTAAATTCTTTTCAATTCTTAAAAATCAGAATCAGTTTGAATTGACTGAAGAATGTCAACAGGCTCTAAAAAATCTGAAAGTCTATCTATCAAAACCCCCGTTGTTGTCTAAACCTAAAGAGGGAGAAAGGTTGTATGTCTACCTTGCCATTGCAGAAATTGTCGTAAGTGCAGTACTGGTAAGAGAAGACAAAGGTAAGAAATCTCCAATTTATTCTGTAAGCAAGTCTTATTAGACACAGAAACTAGATATCCTCATCTAGAAAAATTAGTCTTATCTCTAATCATGGCAGCTAGAAAGTTAAGGCCATATTTTCAATGTCTTCCAATCACTGTTGTAACCTCATACCCATTGAGAAATATTTTGCATAAATAAGAATTATCAAGGAGATTAGCTAAGTAGGCAATAGAATTAAGAAAACATGACATAATATATCAGCCTAGGACTGCAATAAAGTCTCAAATTCATATCTATCTTCAAAATAGTACATGAGCATCAACCAATATTTTTCCCATAATTTCTGCATTTTTCTAAGGATTTTTATTAATTTATCCCAGTATTTTTATTACATAAATAATTAATAATTGCATCACAATTGGTTTCATAATGATTTTATTGTTTAATTTCACCATTTATATTTACCCCAAGCTTTAATTATTGCATGAATATCCACATTTACATTTTTTGGGTTATAATTGCAATAACTTTGCAATAATATCCCACGTATGCATTATTACATTATTTCACTAAAGAGTGGATTCTTATATTTTTATAATATTAAGTAATTATTTTAAAATCATTTTTTATGCATGAAAAACATTTTTTATAATTTGTTAATTATTTTTACAAATTATTTTATTAATTAGTTGGGTATTTAACAAATAACCCCTTTCAATTTCGTTTTAACTCAATTACACCAGCCCAAATATTCTAAATCCTAGCCCAAATCCGCCCAGACCCAATTCTTTATCTGACGGCCCTGCCTTTAATTAATCTTGGCTGTTGATCTTAAGAGATCAACGACCCAGGAATTAGTTTTCATTTTTAATTAAGTGACCCCTCCCCCCACCCCCAAAACCCTATCTCGCTTCTCATTATCCGCTGTCGTCGTTTCCTAACCCCTCCCTTCTCTCTCAGACGCTCCGCCCTAAAACCTAATCGTCGTCACCGGAAACTTAATCGTTCATGAGGTTTCACTGTAATTTCCGGCCCTTGCTGGCCTTCTACATCTTCTGGTTGTTCGATTATGCCAATTTATGAAATAATCTCGATGAGATTCAACTTGTGTTTTGTTCGAAACCTTTTCACATGCATGTATACGGCTATTTCCATTTGTGGGTATTATTTTCGTCCTTTTTATGGCTCGAATCTTTGGTTTTAAACCAAGTTTTCTTTCATCTATGACATTTTTAAAACCCTAATCTTATGACTACGTGGGTCTGTTCAGATCCTTCTAGATCTAAAACGTTTAAGTATTATTTGGTATTTCTCTTTAGAAAATCTTCTGTTTTCTTTATTACTGATTGGATTCCATTGTTTTCTGAAATTAGGGTTTCTTCAAAAAGGGTTTTTAAAACTCCTAAGTGTTTGAATCTGATGATCCTTTACTAGTTCGACTAACTTCTTGTGTATATGCTTTAAAAACTAAGTTTTTCTGTCTATTTCACTGATTATTCCTATTATTTTCCCGTTACTTGTTTATTTCCGTCAATCAAATATATGGACTGATTTTGTTTAGGTTTTGATGTATATTTTTGTTAAAATTAATGTTCCTTATGATTTTACTTATTTTCCTTATTTGTGACTTTGATTAGTTATATTTTCCTTACTTAGACTATTAGTCCAGTTTAGGGACTAGATTGACTCCTATATGGTATGTGACTGATTCGCTTACCTTATTTCAACCCCAATTTGTATTGTTAATTGACTCTTCACATTCTAAGGGGTCTCTCTCGGATTTTTCTGTATAAATTGATTGAGTTAATTCCCCAATTACCTGATTGATTTGTTTGTATACCTTGTTTTATGAAATTTTATTTTATTCTTTACCTTATTTATTCTACCTTGCTTAGTGTTATAAAAACTCTCATTCTGACTTCATTAACACACAAGCACAATTAAGAAAAACACACACACACACACACACACAAACTCTTGCTCTTACCTTTCTGTTACTTGTGTTGGTACACTGTCTAGCCGACTGAAAACCAAGGCTAGACCACTGAGTTCTGCATACTTTCACCTTCTGTTTGCTATCTTTAAATGGCATGCCTCCATTCCTATTGTTATTCATTATGCTATGAATATTAAATATATGTGCTTTCTTGTCTATTACTCTACTTCTATATTAAGACATATGTCTTTCCTGTTTATTGCTTTTAGTCAGTATGTTTATTTATGTATTTACACTTCTGGCTTTCCTGTTTGGTGATCTTAATTAGCATAACTACTTCTGTGTAGTTAAAATCATGTCTTTCCTGTTTACTGATCTTGGGTAGCACGAATACTTCTATGAAGCCAGGCTTTTATGTCTTGCCTGTCTATTGCTTTAAGTCATCATGATTACTTCTGTTTCTATGTCCTATCCAGTGTTATGCAATCTAGTTATTAAACTTATGTGCTTCTTGTTGACTACTTCTAATAAACATGATTACTTCTATCATCAGGTCATATTCAGTGTTTTGCAATTTGGTTGTTACTATATGCAATGAGACCTATGTGCTTCTAATTTCCTGCTCTTAGCCAGTATGTCTATCTCTGTCATCAGGTCATATTTAGTATGTAGTAGAATCTAGTGGTTATAAAATGTTAACCTTCCCCCCTGCCTGCTTTATGTTCTGTTAACTAACATGCTTCCACTCTCACCCTGTTTTATGTGTTCTTGACTAAGGACTTCTATATTCCCGACCCCTGCTACCTTTCTCTATATATTTGTCTGTTTATTATTCTGTTCCCAGCATGTGGCATGTTCACCTAGTGACAATTAATGAACTAAGTTGAATCGTGGTCATGTGAATCTTTGTTTGAAGTGGTTGTGACCCTGTTTTTTGTTTGACTGTTTGGAAGTCTTTGTTTGAACTCAGAGTGCTGCAATGACTCTTTTTAATCTATTTTACTTCTAAACAATTTTCATAAAACTATCCCATAGTTTCGTACACTATTTTTAACTCCTACTCATAGACATCTAGGGTCCTGCACCTCCAGTGTGAGCACTGCATAGGAGTCCATGAGACTCCTCCGAACTCTGACACACTGGGATGGCTCTTCCAAATTTTGTTCACAAAACTGTTTTCTTAAAAAGGGGTTTCTGGTGTGAGCATTGCCCGGGGTCCCTGAGGCTCTTGGGCACTTTGACACACCATAATACCATTTGGTGTACTATGAGATGTTGGCACACTTCAGAACTGGTTGAAGGCCTGGTTTTTAAGGTTTACTTTTGGGCCTATCTACGCTCCCTATAGCATAGTGATTTCATTCTTTAATTTATTTATATCTGGTCTGTAATAATAATTCTTGTAAAAACAGATATTAGGGATATTAGTAAAGTAGGGAGGGACTTTTATATATATTTTTTTGGGGATCGGGTTGAAACCTTGCTTATAGGACTATTATGATGTTATTTATTTGCATTAGAAGTCATGTCCATAGGGTTTATCTTACTATGTTGAATTTGCATCTTAGAAATCATGTTTCTAGGTCATTGAACAGTTCTGCATTAATCATGTTCTCCAATTGTAACGTACCAATCGGTCATTTCGAGCTATAGCGTGTCGTTCAGCGGTTGGAAGTCATGTACAACTTCATTTCAGGTATTTTGACTTGTGCGTATGGTCGGAGTTGAAATTCAGGAAGTTCGGAGTTAGATTGGAAGGAAAATTCTCAATTCGAAGCCTTAAGTTGAAGAAATTGACTAAGATTGGAATTTTGAGTAAACGACTTCGGAATCAGGATCTGAAGGTTCCAACAGGTTTGTATGATGATTTCGGACTTGGGCGTATGTCCGGATCAGGTTTTGGATAACCCCGGAGCGTTTCAGCGTATATTGTGGAAGTTAATATTTTAGAAGAATTTCAAAAGTTTGGGTTGGAAGGTATCTCAGTGTTATTGAGGTCCGTTTGGGATTCTGAGTCTAGGAATAGCTCCGTATGGAGATTCTGGAGTTGGGAGCTGTAATGACCCAGCCAGTCGTTTTGTATGTTGGGACTCCGTTCCCGTAAATGACTCTTTCCATAGCGGCTACTCGTGCCTTATGATTTGTGGGGGTAGGTAGTTCGAGATTCAGAAGTTATTTGGCCAGTTCAGGAACACTTGGTTCCTGAAGGCAAGCCTATTTGGCTAATTTTGGTTCCGAGCAGCATTTTGAGCAAACAACCTCAGAATCGAGTTCTGACAGCTCCATCAGCTCCGGATGACAATTTCGGACTTAGGAGTGTGTTCGCCTCGGATTTCTAATGACCCGGGAGTATTTCGGCACCTGAATTGGAATTCAGGATTTCATAAGATTTAGA
>ML245090.1:2735-77632 GCA_005239495.1 Nicotiana undulata
AGGAACTTCAGTGAAAATATCCCGTGCACGCGCTCGTCACCTTACGTACACGGGTTTTTTTTATAGCAAAAACAAGTAAAAAAATGCCTAAGGGAAATTCCCCAACACAGAGTTAGGCAAGCCACTTACCTCAATTGTGCAAATCAACCGCTAATCACTCTCTTGCCACGAGTATCCAACTCCGGGTGGCCCAAATCTATTCAACTCGATGGGACAACGTAAATATAAATTCAAGAAATCGAAATAACTAATTAATTCAGAACTAATACGCGAAATTAGGAACTTTGACCAAAACGCCCCTCGGGCCCACGTCTCAGAATCGGGAATTTTTTTATATTTTCTGGACCCTTGTTCGCTCACGAGTCTAACCATATGAAAATCTCTCAAATCGGTGGTCAAACACCTAATCGAAACCCCAAAAATCGGTCTAGGAAGTTTCTTTCAATTTTCCCCAATTTCAACTCAAAAATCTAGAATTTAAGGGTGGAATTTAAGATTAGGAACATGGGAATTAACCTATGGTGTATAGTAATCACTTACCTCGATTACCCAGGTGAAAATCCTCTCAGAGATCGCCTCTCCCGAGCTCCCAAGACTCAAAAATGGTGAAATAACATAACCCTCAAATTTTTGGAATATGAACAGGGATTTCCGCGCCTGCGGTCCCTTTTACTGCACCTGCGGAAACAGGCATCGCAGGTGCGGGTTTCACTTAAGCTGGACAGAGGTCGCGCCTGCGGGCCTTTTGTCGCTTGTGCGGCTCCGCGCCTGCGGAAACCCAATCGCACCTGCGGAGACTGGGAAGGCCTGGCCCAACCTCGCACCTGCGGCTAGGGGGCCTCTCTTGCGAGCTCGCACCTGCGGAATTTCCATCGCAGGTGCGGAAACACCAGAAGGAGCCTGGTTCAGCAATTTACCAAGTCCAAAATTCTTCCGTTAAGCATCCGGAACAACCCCGAGGCCCCCGGGACCTCAACCAAAACCACCAACTGACCCCAATACCTCATTCCAACTTAGTCNACCTCAACCAAAACCACCAACTGACCCCCAATACCTCATTCCAACTTAGTCGAGCCTTAAAAACACGTCCCATAACATCAAAATACCCAAAAATGCATAAATTCAAGCCTAAGAATCATAGGGATTTTCAAGAATTCACCCCCGACGCCTAACCATATCTAAATTCGTCCGAATGACCTCAAAGTTTGCACACAATTCATAAATGGCATTTCGAACCTGCTGTCGCTTTCTGAATTCCATTCCGAGTCCGATATCGAAATCTCACCTATCGGCCGAAATCTCCGAAATTCTAACTTTCGCCAATTCAAGCCTAAATCTACGTCTGGCCTAAAAAACACATTCCGAACATGCACCCAACCCCGAAATCACTCAACGGAGCTAACGTAGTTGACGAATTTCCATTCCGGATCCGTCTTCACACAACTCCCGCTCCGGCCTAATTTCTAAGGTTAAAGCTCACCTTAAAGGACTATATGTCCAAAAACACTCCAATTTTCATCACTCAACACTCCGACTCGTTCCATTAACTTAATAAGACATGGGAGGATTAGTTATCAGGGGATCGGGGCGCTAACTCTCCAAAACGACCGGCCAGGTCGTTACATTCTCCCCCTCTTAAGAAAATTGTTCGTCCTCGAACGACTGTAGAAACATACCTGAAGCTGTGAATAGGTGAGGGTGCTGACTCCGCATATCCTGCTCGGTCTCCCAAGTCGCCTCCTCGACCGGATGACCTCTCCACTGCACCTTGACTGAAGCAATATCCTTCGATCTGAGCTTTCTAACCTGCTTGTCCAAAATGGCCATAGGCTCCTCAACATGTGATAGATCCTTGTCCAACTGGACCGAGCTGAAATCCAACACATGAGTTGGGTCACCGTGATACTTCCGGAGCATGGACACGTGGAATACCGGATGAACACCTGTTAGGTTGGGAGGCAAGGCCAACTCATAAGCAACCTCCCCAACCCGCTGCAATATCTCAAAAGGGCCAATGAACCTCAGACTCAGCTTACCCTTCTTCCCAAATCTCATGACGCCCTTCATCGGCGATACCCGAAGCAAAACCCGATCACCAGCCATGAATGATAAATCACGAACTCTCCGGTCCGCATAACTCTTCTGTCTGGATTGGGCTGTGCGAAGTCTATCCTGAATCACCTTCACCTTGTCCAATGCATCTTGAACCAAATCCGTACCCAACAATCGGGCCTCGCCCGGCTCGAACCATCCAACTGGAGACCTGCACCGCTTACCATATAAAGCCTCAAACAGCGCCATCTGAATGCTGGACTGATAGCTGTTATTATAAGAAAACTCTGCAAGAGGTAAGTACTGATCCCATGATCCTCCAAAATCCATCACACAAGCACGAAGCATATCCTCCAGAATCTGAATAGTGCGCTCGGACTGTTCGTCCGTCTGAGGGTGGAATGCTGTACTGAGATCAATCTGGGTACCCAACTCTCTATGCAAGGATCTCCAGAAGTGCGAGGTGAACTGAGGACCTCGGTCTGAAATAATAGATACCGGCACACCATGCAACCGGACTTTCTCCCTCATGTAGATCTGAGCCAATCTCTCAGAAGAATATGTAGTCAATACTGAAACGAAATGAGCTGACTTGGTCAGCCGATCCACAATCACCCAAATAGCATCATACCTCCTCAAAGTCCGAGGAAGTCCGACCACAAAATCCATGGTAATCCGCTCCCACTTCCACTCTGGAAGCCTCATCTGCTGAAGTAATCCTCCCGGTCTCTGATGCTTACCCTTGACCTGCTGACAATTGAGGCATCTGGCTACGAATTCGACTATATCCTTTTTCATTCTCTGCCACCAGTAGTGTTGTCTCAGATCCTGGTACATCTTCGCGGTGCCGGGATGAATGGAGTACCGCGAGCTATGGGCCTCCTCAAGGATCAACCTCCGCAGTCCATCTACGTCAGGCACACAAATACGGCCCTGCAGTCTCAACACACCATCATCATTTATGGTCATATCTCTAACACTATCCCGCTGAACTTTATCTCGAAGAGCTCGAAGGTCAGGATCATCATACTGGCACTCTCGAATGCGGTCATAAAGAGAAGATCGAGCAACAACACAAGCGAAAACCCGGTGAGGCTCAAAAAGGTCCAACCTCACGAATTGGTTGGCTAAGGACTGAACATCCAAAGCTAAGGGCCTCTTAGCTACATGAAGATATGCCAAACTACCCAAACACTCCGCCCGACGACTCAGGGCATCAACCACCACATTGGCCTTCCCCGGGTGGTATAATATGGTGCTGTCATAATCCTTGAGTAGCTCCAACCACCTGCGCTGACGCAAATTGAGATCCTTCTGCCTGAATATGTGCTGCAAACTCCGGTGATCCGTATATATCTCACAGGGAACACCGTATACATAATGACGCCATATCTTCAAGGCGTGAACAATCGATGCCAACTCAAGATCATGAACAAGGTAATTTTTCTCATGTACCTTCAACTGTCTGGACGCGTAGGCAATCACCCTACCGTCCTGCATCAACACCGCTCCCAAGCCAATCCTCGAAGCATCACAATAGACTGTATATGACCCCGAACCGGTAGGTAGAACTAACACTGGAGCTGTAGTCAGGGCTGTCTTGAGCTTCTGAAAGCTCTCCTCACACTCCTCAGTCCTTATAAAAGGTGTACCCTTCTGGGTCAATCTAGTCATGGGTGCTGAAATGGATGCAAATCCCTCCACGAAACGGCGATAATAACAATCCAAACTGAGGAAACTGCAGATCTCGATAGCTAAAGACGGTCTGGGCCAACTCTGCACTGCCTCCACCTTCTTTGGATCTACCTTGATCCCATACAAAGATACTATATGGCTTAAGAATGCCACAGAATCAAGCCAAAATTCACACTTAGAGAATTTGGCATATAACTTCTTCTCTCTCAAGGTCTGAAGCACGGTCCTCAAGTGCTGCTCATGGTCCTCCTGGGACCGAGAATATACCAGAATGTCGTCAATGAACACAATGACGAAAGTATCAAGATGAGGCCGAAATACGCTGTGCATCAGGTGCATGAAGGCTGCTGGGGCATTGGTCAGCCCGAATGACATAACAAGGAACTCGTAGTGACCATATCTAGTCCTGAAAGCAGTCTTCGGGATATCCGACTCCCGAATCTTTAGCTGATGATAGCCCGAACGAAGGTCAATCTTGGAGAATACCTTGGCACCCTGTAGCTGGTCAAACAAATCATCAATGCGAGGTAACGGGTACCTATTCTTCACTGTAACCTTATTCAACTGCCTGTAGTCAATGCACATACGCATCGATCCATCCTTCTTTTTCACAAACAACACTGGAGCGCCCCAAGGCGATACACTGGGCATGATGAACCCCTTATTAAGCAATTCCTGCAACTGTTCCTTCAACTCCTTCAACTCAGGAGGAGCCATGCGATAGGGAGGAATGGAAATAGGCTGAGTGCCAGGCAATAAATCAATGCTAAAGTCAATGTCTCTGTCGGGCGGCATACCCGGAAGGTCAGCTGGAAAAACATCGGGATANATGCGATAGGGAGGAATGGAAATAGGCTGAGTGCCAGGCAATAAATCAATGCTAAAGTCAATGTCTCTGTCGGGCGGCATACCCGGAAGGTCAGCTGGAAAAATATCGGGATATTCCCTCACAACTGGGACTGAATCAACTATAGGGATGTCGACACTAACATCATTCACATAGGCCAAATAAGCATCACACCCCTATGCAACCATCCGCTGAGCCTTAAGAAAAGAAATGACTCGACGAGGAGTATACTCTAGCGAACCTCTCCACTCTAACCTCGGTAATTCTGGCATAGCCAGCGTCACGGTCTTGGCGTGACAATCAAGAATAGCATAGTGCGGAGATAACCAATCCATACCCAAAATAATGTCAAAATCTACCATGCTAAGTACTAATAAGCCAACTCTGGTCTCAAAACTGCTGATAGAAATCAAACACGACCGATATATGCGGTCCACAACCAGAGAATCTCCCACAGGAGTAGAAACATATACGGGGGAATTCAAAGAATCTCGAGATATCCCCAAATGAGAGGCGAAATAAGATGACACATATGAATAGCTGGAACCTGGGTCAAATAATACCGATGCATCCCTATGACAAACGGAAACAATACCTGTGATAACCGAGTCTGAAGCAATGGCCTCAGATCGAGCTGGAAGGGCCTAGTATCTGGCCTGACCTCCCCCTCTATGCAATGCAAAATGAGGGAAAGGCTCAGGTCTATACACGCAATCCCTGTATTTATACGTAATATAAAGTAAATCTCCAAAATAACGTAGTTTAAGGGTTTGAGGAAACACCAGTTGGAAATATCAAAGTAAAATCATTAAATCATTTTCAAGGAATAGTAACGACTGGAAAATTAGTTAGAAATAAATTTACCATGATAAATCTTAAGTTATTATGCAATTTAAATGATAACAGTAATAATAGAGTTGAAAAGGAAGCATTTTGTAGAAAGAACTATGGAACTTCAGTGAAAATATCCCGTGCACGCGCTCGTCACCTCACGTACACGGGGTTTGTATAGCAAAAACCAGTAGAATGCCTAAGGGAAATTCCCCAACACAGAGTTAGGCAAGCCACTTACCTCGACGGTGCAAATCAATCAATAATCACGCGCTTGCCACGAGTATCCAACTCTGGGTGGCCCAAATCTATTCAATTTGATGGTATAATATAAATATAAATTCAAGAAATCAAAGTAACTAATTAATTCGGGACTAATACGCGAAATTAGCAAATTTGACCAAAACGCCCCTCGGGCCCACATCTCGGAATCGGGTAAAATTTATATTTTCTGAACCCTTATTCACTCACGAGTCTAACGATATGAAAATCTCTCAAATCAGAGGTCAAATACCCAATCAAAACCCCAAAAATCGGTCTAGAAAGTTTCTTCCAATTTTTCCCAATTTCAACTCAAAAATCTCGAATTTAAGGGTGGAATTTAAGATTAGGAACATGGGAATTAGCCTATGGTGTTTAGTAATCACTTACCTTGATTACCCAGGTGAAGATCCTCTCAAATATCGCCTCTCCCGAGCTCCCAAAACTAAAAAATGGTGAAAATAGGCTTTAAGCTTCGAAATGGGGTTTTATTGTTCTGCCTAGTCATTTCTTCAATGCGATCGCGGAACACCAGACGCGATCGCGGAGGGTAACTTCACACGCGCCCAATTTAAGCTTATGCGATCGCATTACCTGAGCTGCAATCGCGGACCTTCTGAACGTAATGCTCTGCGATCGCGGTTTCTTGCACGCGACCGCATAGAGCAAGCTTCCCAGGTTCCCTCAGACCAAATAATCTTATGCGACCGCGATGGGAGAGGTGCGATCGCGCACACCATAGTGCAATAGCAGAGAACAACCTATGCCCCCCCCCCCCCAACTTACCTTATGCGATCGCGAGGACTGGCCTGCGATCGCAGAGAACAACCTACATCTGAAAGAAAACCAGAAAAACCAGCAAAGGCTTTTGGCCTTAAAGTGTCCGTTTGAACACTTGAAACACACCCGAGGCCCCCAGGACCTCAACCAAAACCACCAACTAGTCCAAATACCTTATTCGAACTCGGTCGAGCCTTAAAAACACGCTCCATAACATCAAAATCATCAAACATGCATAGATTCAAGCCTAAGAACTTAGGAATTTTCAAGAATTCACATCCGACGCCGAACCACGTCTAAACTCGTCCGAATGACCTCAAATTTTGCACACAGGTCATAAATAACATTCCGGACCTCCTTTCAGTTTCGAAATTCCATTGGGAGTCCGATATCAAAATCTCACCTATCGGCCGAAATCGCCGAAATTCTAACTTTCGCCAATTCAAGCCTAAATCTATGTCTAGCCTAAAAAACACATTCCGAACACGCTCCCAACCCCGAAATCACTCAACAGATCTAACACAGTCAACATATTTCCATTTCGGGTCCGTCTTCACACAACTCCCGCTACAGTCCAATTTCTAAGGTCAAAGCTCACCTTAAAGGGCTATATGTCTGAAAACACTCCAATTTTCATCACTCAACTCTCCGGCTCATTCCATTAGCATAATAAGACATGGGAGAAGCTTTTATTAGGGGTTCGGGGAGCTAACTCTCAAAACGACCGGCCATGTCGTTACAGTGGGAGAAAGATTATGAAGATCTTGAAGACAAGGCAGCCGTTGATGTCAGTTGGGCTTATATGAACTCTCATCTCGACACATTGACGGAAATGAGCCAAGAGGGTTTTGACCTAAAAGCCGAAATTTCAAAAACCAAGGAGATCATTGAGAAGTCTCAACAAGGTCAAAATCTCTCTTCACCTGAAGGTGAGGCTCCTGCTGCTCATGTCTCTTCATCCCAAGATGCTCCTCTTGCTAGTGAAGATAACCCCCCATCTGAAGAAGTTTAAGATCTTGGTTCTCTTTTTTTTTCTTTGTATCAATTGGTGGTTACCCCAGTCCCATCGGGGGTAAGTTTGGATCCTTTAAGTACCCAACTAACAACTTAGGGGAACCTAATGTAAAAAACTTAATACGGCTAAGACTAAGTTAATACTTAGTTTATTTTGCCGTTGATATATTAATGCTGGTATGACTTTAATTTCTGTTGAGTTTTTGTTTCACTCTTTTAAGTCTTCTGCATGCTATATTTTTGAGATTTAAGTTTTACCTCTGAGTTTTGCATATAAAATGCTTAGATTATCCATACCTTTTCGTAGTAGGTACGGTTTGTGAAAGATGACCCTTTTTTGATCGACACTTAATGAAGAAGACGTCTCAACTTCATAATGGTGTAAATATGCAATAGAGAGATAGGAATTTTTCACATGTTACTTTTTAACAATGTTTTTGAAGAAAGTATTTGTGTTGGACTTTCGTAACATTTCACATGT
This sequence comes from Nicotiana undulata, assembly GCA_005239495.1. Classification (NCBI taxonomy): domain Eukaryota; kingdom Viridiplantae; phylum Streptophyta; class Magnoliopsida; order Solanales; family Solanaceae; genus Nicotiana; species Nicotiana undulata. The sequence goes on from ML245090.1 coordinate 10,697, forward strand.
GTTTGCGTACCGTCTAAAACTCATGTTGCAACTGTTTTCTTTTAACAGGTTTGATACAAACTTGTATTTCGTAACTCTTTTTCTTTTGTAACAGTTTTTTCGAGTTAATACAAGGGAATATCTATTTTTTGTTCATAACAGTTTTTATAAGGGTATGGGTTTTAACCCGTAACTGTTTTTATTGACAATAATTTTTAATAAATACGAGGGTAATGCTTTTTCATCCATAACTATTTTTTGTTTATAACAGTTTTTTGAATAGGTACAAGGATAATGATCTTTCATACGTAACTGTTTTTTATTTACAACAGTTTTCTGAACAAGTACAAAGATGATGATCTAGATCCATAACTGTTTTTAGTTACAACAGTTTTCTGAATAAGTACAAAGATGATGATCTTTATCCATAACTGTTTATAGTTACAACAGTTTTCTGAATAAGTACAAAGACGTGAATTTTTCCCTCGTAACTAATATTTTGCCTTTTAACCTCAACATTCGTTTACATTTATGAACATATTTTCGAATGTTTTTTTGAATCAGGCTTTATGTTTTGAGTCTTTGGCTCTTTTGATTTTGCTCGTATCACTTGACTTGTTGGGTAGATGGATCCTCAGGATCGAGCTTTGACTTTTTGATAGTCTTTTTTGCTTCGTATTTGCCTTCCATACTGTATAGTCTCCCAAGTGTTTGAGCTTTGAAGAATGAGATATCGAGAACTTGACCTTTCCTTCATTGTGGTACTTTTCCTGAAAAGGAAAAACATACGGGACTTGAAGGTATATAGTTTTTAGATGATGACTGCTTAACCCTTTAAAACGTCTATCAGAAAGTGTAACCCTAGATCGGGAATTCAGTTACTTCCTCGCGTCTTTGCAGGTCTAATATCATCATCTAGTGATGGGTTAGCTTTTTACCTATCATCTAAAACGGTTAGTAAAATTTTAACTATTCAAATATAAAATCGAACGTAATGATACCTGACCGGGGGTATTCCTTTCACTTAGAAGTAATACTTCTTTAAATGAACGACATTCCAACTGGTTGGTAAGATCATGCCGTCCATAGCTTCCAGCTCATAAGCACCTTTCCCAACAATGCCACGGACTTTGTAGGGTCCTTCCCAATTTGGACTTAGCTTCCCTGCGCCAGCTTCCTTCGTTGATTGAAAGACTTTCTTAAGAACGAAGTCCCTAATTTTGAAATATCTGAGATGAGCTTTTCTGTTGTAATATCGTTCTATGATTTTTTTTTTGAGCTTCCATTCATATTAGTGCAACTTCTCTTCTTTGCTCGAGCAAGTCCAAATTGATTCTTAACTCGTCGTTGTTCGCTTCCTCCGTGGTTGTTGTAAGCCTTGTGCTTGGTTCACCGATCTCCACCGGTATCAAAGCCTCTGCACCGTAAATAAGTGCGAAATGAGTTTCTCCCATGGCTGTTTTTTGAGTTGTTCTATAAGCCCATAATACTGCCGGTAGCTCATCAGGCCAATTTCCCTTGGCTTTTTCCAACCGTTTCTTCAGGTTGTTGACGATGACTTTGTTAGTTGATTCGGCTTGTACATTAGCCACGGGGTGATATGGTGACGAAGTGATTTGTTTGATTTGCCAGCTTTTGAAGAATTCTGTGATCTGCGAGCCTATGAATTGTAGGCCATTGTCACATACGATTTCCTTTGGTATTCCAAAGCGGCATATTATATTTTGCCATATGAAGCTTTTCACTTCTTTCTCTCGCACCTGTTTAAAAGCTTCTGCTTCTACCCATTTCGTGAAATAATCAGTTAACACAAGCAAGAACCGTACCTTTCCTTTAGCTGCGGGAAGGGGTCCCACTATGTCCATGCCCCATTTCATGAACGGCCATGGCGATATCACTGGGTGCAGTAGCTCTGCTGGTCGATGCATGTTGTTAGCAAATCGTTGGCATTTGTCGCATTTAGCTACGAAACCCTCGGCCTCTTCTTCCATTTTGGGCCAATAGTACCCTACTCTGATTAGGGTTTTGACTAAGGATCTTACTCCTGCATGATTTCCACAGTTCCCTTTGTGGATTTCCCTCATCACAAATTCCGTTTGATTGGGTCCAATGCATTTTGCTAAGGGACCTCCGAACATCTTAAGATATAAAGAATTGCGAATGAGGTAGTACCGTGCAGCTTTTTACGAAGTGCTTGAGCTGCTTTTTTATCTTCAGGTACGGTACCATTCTACAAAAAATTTAAGATTTCGTTTCTCCAATCCTAGGTTAAATTGTTAAATGTTACCTCATTTTATTTCCTGGTCAATTGCTGAATGAAACAAGTGAACGACAATTGCATTGTCTTTATTTGTCAATTCTGTAACTGATGCGAGGTTAGCTAATGCATCCGCTTCTGCATTTTCCTCTCTAGGTATTTGCATAACCTTCCATGATTTGAATTGCCTTATGAGATCTCGTGCCTTTTCCAGGTATTATTGCATTCGAGTCTCCCTAGCAATATAAGTACCCTGCATATGGTTCACTACCATTTGAGAGTCACTTTTGATCACGATCTGCTCGATTGAGAGTTCTCATGCCAGTTCAAGTCCTGCAATGAAAGCTTCATACTCTGCTTCATTGTTAGTTATAGGATAACATTTAATAGCTTGTCGTGTCTTTTCACCTGTGGGTGATATTAAGACTATGCCTAAGCCGACTCCTTTTACATTAGATGAGTGTCAGTACCTTTTGATTTTTCCGCTTCCTTTTTATTAGTATAGTGTTCCACGGAATTTATATTCCTTGAGGTTTATTGATCGCCTCGAATCTGTTGAATTCCCCATTCAGAAGGGAATTTAATTACCTGATGCAAGGTAGATGGTACTGCCTTCATGTCATGTATCCATGGCCTCCCCATGATTACGTTGTAGGCCATGTTAGTATCAATGACTTGCAACCGAGTATTTTTGATTACTCCTTCTGCATAAGTACTAAGTTCAATATCCCCTTTTGTTATGACAGTAGAGTTGTCAAAACTAGATAAGGCTCGTGCTTTTGGGATTACTTGATCCTCCATTAACATTTCTTCCACAACTCTTGATAGGATTGGATCAATCAACACTCTTTTTACATTAGTGTCATGTATAAGTAAGGATATTACCAGTGCATCATTCTGTGGAAGCATTAATTCGCTGATATCTACGTCGTCGAACGATATGTCATCTTTTTCCAAGTCTTCACGAACCCGTTTCCTATGTGTAACTGTGAACTTCGTGGTTCTTTTGCAAATTACTCCGTTTACTTCCTCACCTTCGTGTATCACGTTGACTGTTCGTTTTGGAGATGGTGGTTTTGGGGGCTCCTGCCTGTTCTTCATATATGCCTGCTTACCTTTTTCACTAAATAATTCTGTTAGGTAGACCCGTTTTAACAATTGTTCTACCTCACCCTGCAAAAATCTGCAATTCGACGTTCTGTGCCCATGGTCGTTATGGAATTCACACCAAAAGTTTGGATTCCTTTTATTTGGGTTCGACCTCATTTCTTTGGGCCATCGAACCTTATCGCCCATATTTCTTAGTACTGTAATTGGTTCAGAAGTACTTACATTGAAGTTGTGGTCTCCAATTCTTGCATTACCTCTGTGTCGTTCATCCCGATCCTTTCTGGATCTTGATGAGGATGAGCCCGTATCTCTACCTGACGATCTATATTCTGACAGAGTATTTTTGAGCCTGGGATGAGTTTCTCATCCCGAAGGTCCCATGTAAGGGTCGTACCTGTTCTTACCTGTTCCCCTATCTGGTTTGGAGCGTCTGGAACTAGTGCAATCTTCAACACTTGATTGGGCGATGGTGTCCTCTTATATACGTAACTTGGTACTATACCTGTTATAGACATCGTTCCATGTCATAGCTGGGGATTCTCCCAGTCTTTCCTTGAGTCTTCTCGTGGCTTCTGAGCTTTTATCATTTAAATTGCTTGTAAATGCCATGGTTGCCCAATTGTCAGGTACCCTTGGTAACAACATCCTTTCTCGTTGAAACCTGTCTACAAATTCACGAGGTAGCTCTGTGTCTTCTTGTTTTATTTTAAATATGTCCTCCATTCTTTTTTCGACTTTTTGCGCACCGGAATGAGCTTTTATAAAAGAATCCGCAAGCTCAGCAAAATAATCAATAGAATTTTCAGGCAGAAGAGAATACCAGGTTAACGCTCCTTTGGTAAGTGTTTCTCCAAACTTCTTAACCAAGACTAACTCAATTTCTTGCTTTGTCAAGTCATTGCCCTTCACTCCGGTGGTAAAAGCAGCCCCATGGTCGCGTAGGTCAGTTGTCCCGTCATATTTAGGAACATCACGCATTTTGAATTTCTTGGGAATAGGCAGGGGCGCTGCACTTGGCTTCCAAGGTTGTTGAGAATATCTATCAACGTCAATGCCTTTGATAACAGGTGGTACTCCGGGAATTTGTTCGATCCGATCGTTTTGTTCCTTCACCTGTTTCTGCAAGGTTAGTAATAAAGATTGTAAATATGGGTTATTGGACATACCTGGTCTTATTTCGAGGGATCCGTTGGGAGTTCCCCTACTTCCTGAGTTTGCTAACCCAGATTGAGAATTTTCCACAATTATGGTGTTGTTAGGAGGTGGTGTATGTGATGCGGCCGGTAACCCCCTCGCAAATTCTTGTAAGGCTTGGTTTACATATTCTGCATTCATTTGCTTCACCTGATCTTGTTCTCATGTTTGATCGTTACCATTGTGATTATTGTTGGATCTCTCTGGAGAATGTTCCCTTGAACCTGGTGGGGTTCTTGAAGGTGATGGAGTTCCATCCCTTTGTTGGTTGTTGTCGTTGGTGTTCGACATAGTTCAGAGGGTATAGTTTCAAAGTAAGCAAAGATTATCAGATTCCTGGTAACAGAATCAATTTGTTTAATCAAAGAATTGGATTCTTTGCTCAAAGCTATTTTAAGAAGAACACGGGTTTCTGATAACCAAAGAATAAACTAGTAATTGTAAGTAAACTTGTAAATGGAAAACAATAAGATGCACAAAAAGTAAGTGTATTGCAGTAGTAGTTCGAATGTGTCTTACAAGTTATATTTTACTCCCTTATACCGAGATGCTTTGGCCTTATTTGACCCTGGTTCCACATATTCTTATGTTTCATCATATTTTGCCCATTTCCTGGATATGCCCCGTGAGTCTTTAGTTACATCTGTTCATGTGTTGACTCCGGTGGGTGATACTATTGTTGTAGACCATGTGTATCAGTCGTGTGTGGTATCAATTAGGGGTCTGGAGACCCGAGTGGACCTATTGTTGCTTAGCATGGTTGATTTTGACGTGATATTGGGCATGTATTGGCTATCTCCGTGTCATGCTTCTCTTGACTGTACGCTAAGACCGTGACCTTAGCTATGCCAGGATCTCAGAGGTTTGAGTGGAGAGGTTCTATTGAGCATGTGCCTATCAAGGTGATTTCTTACCTGAATGCCCAGCGGATGGTAGGAAAGGGGTGTTTATCGTATTTGGCTTTTGTGAGGGATGTTAGTGGTGAGACTCCCACTATTGATTCTGTTCCTGGGGTCCATGATTATCCGGACGTGTTTGATGCAGACCTGCCAGGCATGCCACCTGATAGGGATATTGATTTTGGTATTTATAGCGGAGTTGAAGGAATTGAAAGATCAGCTTCAGGAACTCCTAGATAAGGGGTTCATTCGGCCTAATGTGTCACTTTGGGGTGCACCAATGTTGTTTGTGAAGAAAAAAGATGGTTCTATGCGTATGTGTATTGATTATCGGCAGTTGAACAAGGTTACGGTGAAGAACAAATATCCCTTGCCTCGCATAAATGACTTATTTGATCAATTACAGGGTGCCAGGGTGTTTTCCAAGATTGACTTACGTTCTGGCTATCGTCAGTTCAAGATTTGGGAGCCCGACATCCCGAAGACTGCCTTCAGGACTAGATATGGTCACTATGAGTTTCTTGTCATGCCATTTGGGCTGACCAATGCCCCAACAGCCTTTATGCACTTGATGCATAATGTGTTCCGGCCTTATCTTGATTCCTTCATCATCGTGTTTATTGACGATATCTTGGTGTATTCCCGATCTCAGGAGGATCATGAGCAGCATTTGAGGATTGTGCTTCAGACTTTGAAGGAGAAGAGGTTGTATGCAAAATTTTCTAAAGTGTGAATTCTGGTTTGATTCAGTGGAATTCTTAGGCCATGTGGTGTCTTGTGATGGGATCAAGGAAGATCTGAAGAAGGTAGAGGCGGTGCAGAGTTGGCCTCGACCGTCATAAGCTACCGAGATATGCAGTTTCCTTGGTTTGGTAGGGTGCTATCACCATTTTGTAGAGGGATTTTCATCTACTACAACACCTATGACTAGACTGACGCAGAAGGGTGCACCGTTCAGGTGGACTTAGGAGTGTGAGGAGAGTTTTCAGAAGCTCAAGTCAGCTTTGACTACAACTCCGGTGTTGGTTTTGCCTACGGGTTCAGGCTCTTATGCAGTTTACTATGATGCCTCGAGAGTTGGCCTTGGAGCAGTATTGATGTAGGATGGTAGGGTGATTGCCTACACGTCTAGACAGTTGAAGGTTCATGAGAAGAATTATCCAGTGCATGATCTTGAGCTAGCAGCCATTGTCCACGCCTTGAAGATTTTGCGTCATTATTTGTATGGAGTGCATTGTGATATTTTCACTGACTACTGTAGTTTCCAGCATCTGCTTAAGCAGAAGGATTTGAATGTGCGTCAGAGGATATGGTTGGATCTTCTTAAGGAATATGATATCACCATTCTATACCATCTAAGGAAGGCCAATGTGGTGGCCGATGCCTTAAGTCGGAGAGAAGAGAGTTTGGGGAGTCTAGCATATCTTCCAGCCACAGAGAGACCATTAACACTTGATGTCCAGGCGCTAGCGGGTCAGTTGGTGAGATTGGATCTATCAGAGCCCCGCCAGATGTTAGCTCGTGTAGCATCCAGGTCTTCTTTTTATGACCAGATTAGAGCACTCCAGTATGATAACCCACACTTGCTCGTTCTTCAGGATAAAGTCCGATGAGGTAATGCCAGAGATGTAGTTATTGGTGATGATGGGGTTATGAGGATGCAGGGTCGAATTTGTGTGCCCAACGTGGATGGGCTTCGAGAGTTGATTCTAGCAGAGGCCCAGAGCTCGCAGTATTCCATCCATCTAGGTGCCGCGAAGATGTACCAGGATCTGAGACAACATTACTGGTGGAGGCGGATGAAGAGAGATATTGTTGAGTTTGTGGCGCGGTGTCTCAACTGTTAGCAGGTGAAGTATGAGCACCAGAGACCAGGGGGATTGCATAAGAGGTTGGATAGTCCGGAGTGGAAGTGGGAGCGGATCACCATGGACTTTATAGTTGGGGTTCCATGGACTCCGAGGAGGTTTGATGATGGGTTATTGTGGATCGGCTGACCAAGTCCGTGTACTTCATTCATGTTGGTACTACCTATTCTTCAGAGCGGTTAGCTAAGATTTATATTAGGGAGATTGTCCGATTGCATGGGGTTCCAGTTTCTATCATTTATGACAGAGGTACTCAGTTCACATCTCAATTTTAGAGGGCCGTGCAGAGAGAGTTGGGTACTCAGGTGGAGTTGAGCACATCATTCCATCCTCAGACTGACGGGCAGTCAGAGCGTACTATTTAGATTCTGGAGGACATGTTGTGTGCTTGTGTCATTGATTTTGGGGGTTCATGGGACCAGTTTCTGCCACTCGCGGAGTTTGCATATAATAATAGTTATTAGTCGAGTAACCAGATGACTCTGTATGAGGCTTTATATGGTAGGAGGTGTAGATCTCCGGTTGGTTGGTTTGAACTGGGTGAGGCTAGGCTATTGGGCACAAACTTGGTTCAGGATGCGTTGGAAAAGGTGAAGTTGATTCAGGAGCGGCTTCGCATGATGCAGTCTAGGCAGAAGAGTTATGCGGACCGGAAGGTCCGGGATGTGTCATTCATGGTTGGAGAGAAGGTACTACTGAAGGTGTCACCTATGAAGGGTGTAATGCGGTTCGGGAAGAAGGGAAAGTTGAGTCCCTGGTTCATTGGGCCTTTTAAGGTGCTTCAGAGGGTTGGAGAGGTGGCTTATAGACTTGCTTTGATACCCAGCTTATCGAGTGTTCATCCAGTGTTTCATGTTTCTGTTCTCTGGAAGTATGCTGGTGACCCGTCTCATGTTTTGGACTTCAACACGGTTCAGCTTGAGGGTGATATGTCATATGAGGTAGAGCTAGTGGCTATTTTGGGTCGACAGGTCAGGAGGTTGAGGTATAAGGATATAACTTCAGTAAAGGTGCAGTGGAGAGGGTAGCCGGTGGAGGAGGCCACCTGGGAGACCGAGCGGGAGATGCGGAGCAAATATCCTCACTTATTTGAGACTCCAGGTATGTTTCCAGACCCGTTCGAGGAAGAACGTTTGTTTAAGAGGGGGAGAATGTAACGACCTAGCCGGTCGTTTCATGAGATTAGCCCTGTTTCCCCCGTTTCAGCTTTGTCATATGTTAATTAACCTAATTATGATGTGTTAGGTTGGTTGGTTCGGGTTCGGAGTGGTCGTTGTGAGAATTGAGACGCTTAATCTCTTAAATGAGCTTAATAGTTAGAAAAGTCAACCAGGAGTTGACTTATAGGTAAACGACCTAAGAATGTGGATTTTATATCTCGGATGGCTACGTTAGGTTATTTGGGACATAAGAGCGTGTTCGGAAGGTGGATTCGACGTCCGGAGTAGAATTAGGCTTGAATTCGCGAAATTGAGTTTTTGGCGATTTTTGGTCGGCAGTGAAAAATTAGCTATCGGGGTCAGAATGGAATTCCAGAAGTGGGAGCAGGTCCGTAGTATCATTTTGGAAGTGTGTGCAAATTTTCAGGTCATTCAGACGAGGCATGGGTAGTTTTGGCATCGTTAGTGATTTTCGGAAGTTTAGAAATCCTTAGGCTTGAATCCGAGGTGAATTTTGGTGTTTTGATGTTATTTTGGGTGTTCCTAGGGTTCGACTAAGTCCGGGTGATCATTTATGAATTGTTTGTATTGCTGGTTGGGGTCCCGAGGGGCTCAAGGTGATTTCGGAGGGTCATCGGAAGGTTGAAAGTTTGAAAATGCAGCAAAAAGTACTGCTGGTGTGGTCGCACCTGCGGAAGTTAAACCCCAGGCGCGAGGGGCCAAGCGCAGGTGCGGAAATGGCAGGCTGGTGAAAGGGTCGCAGGTGCGGATGTTTGGTCGCACCTGCGGAGTCGCAGGTGTGGTGGATTGGTCGCAGTTGCGGATAATGTCTCTTTAAGTGGAATGCGCAGGTGCGCACCTGGGACCGCAGGTGCGGTCGTCGCTGGGCAGAACATATAAATAGGACCCTTAGCGATTTTTGGGTCATTCTTCCACCATTTTCGCTCGGGTTTGAAGCTTTTTGAAGGGGTTTTGAAGAGGAATTCGAGAGTTCTTCGTGGAGGTAAGACTTTTGGACTTAAAAATCGTTTATATGTGATTAATGGACTGATTAGTGGTGCAATTTGTGGGGAATTAGTACCACAAATTGGGTAATTAGGGCTTGTAATTGAAGACTTTAAATTAGGGATTTGAGGTCCGATTTTGATGTTCTTGGTATGTATAGACTCGTGGGAGGATGAAGATTCTTGTGGTGTAAATTTTATCGGATTTTGAGATGTGGGCCCGAGGGTCGGGTTTGGCCAATTTCAAGATTTTTGGTTAATTTTGATAAATTTCGAATGGGCTTCGTCCCTTGGCATACAATAATGATATGAATATGATTTTTGGTAGATTTGGAGCACTCGGAGGCCGAGTCTAGAGGCAAAGGCATTGAGGGCTAGGATTTTAGCCGGTTTTGAGGTAAATAACGTTTCCAAACTTGGTTATGAGGGTTCGAAACCCCTAACTATATGATATTTGACTATAATTGCGGTGATGCACATGCCAAGTGACGGGCGTGCGGGCGTGCACTGAGTAAATTGTGGCTTGGCTCATCCCATGGCACTGTCTAGTAGCTATTACGGATTGATACCCGCATTTCTATTATGTGGTAAATGTGAACATGTTAGAAATCATGTTAAGTACAAATGCTAAGGCTTCACGCTAAAAACGCTAAGACCCGAGTGGTTATTTATTACTGTATCATTATGTGATTATTTGATTTCATATACTCAGTACTGTCATAACATATTATTTTATGCTTCAGTCTCAGAAGTTGTTAATTGTATACATATTTATCATTGTTTCGGGCTGATTTATGCATCTGTGATCCATATGAGTGAGACTGGAGAGTAATGACTGAGTGAGGCCGAGAGCCTGTTATTGAGACAGTAATGAGATCGGACTGCACACCGCAGCGATACTCGGATCATGCCTTCATTGGCTTGATATAGCGCTTGGGCTTATAAGAGCCCTTCCGGAGTCTTTACACCCTCAGTGAGCGCATTGATATTGAGGGATGGATCTTCCCTGGACATGGATCTTGTCCGAAGTGGATGGTTCGTGAGGGATGGATCGTCCCTGGACATGGATCTTGTCCGAGTGTTGTATTCCGGAGATGGACCTTCTCCGTGGGGGCTGGATTGGCCTTTTCCTCAGTACTGAGTGACTACGGTCACCGATGATTATGTACATTCCGGGATGGACCTTCCCTGGGCCTGAGAGCCATATACGGTACAAAGTGGACTTCTCTTTGAGGGTTGTGAGCACGGTGTGCATTTCCACACTGGTTTCATATATTTATATATTGGCATGTAGAGTATACTGGGCATACTTGGCATTTTTTGTTCACTTTCTGATAAACTGTTAGCACGTCTAATTTCTGTACACTGTTTATTATAAATTATTAGGTTTAGTCCGTCACTACCTCTCAGCCCATAGTTTGGGTTCGTTACTTCTAAGTTGGTGTACTCATGTTACCCCTTGCACCTTGTGTGCAGATCCAGGTACTTCGGGACCCCGTAGTGGTTGCTGAGCAGTTGTCAGAGTTTCTTCGGAGTCGTCGAGGTAGAAACTGGCGATCGCGACCTCGTCTTTTCCTTCTTTATCTTCCTGTTGCACTTTCATTATTACAGACTATGTTGTCTACCTTTCTATTTTGATATTTTTATGCTGTAGTAGATCGTGACTTGGTGACACTAGATCCGGGGTTGGTTTTTGAATTTGTTTTAATGTTGTTAAACTTTCAAATGGATTATTATCAATATTCCGCTTCTAAATTTATAAATTTTCTGACAAACAAACTTGGATTCAACGAAATGTGTGGCTTTCCTGATTCCACGACAGGCGCCATCACGACTAAGTGTTTGGGGTCGTGACAGACAATTACTCTCTAGAGGAATTATCACGATTGACTATGTAAAGTCAAGATACTGTGTCGGATCCACTTACAAAAGGCCTAACTAGAGAGGTAGTTGAGAAATCATCAAGGGAAATGGGACTATGGCCGAGAACAAGTCATTGTGGCGGTAACTCTACCTAGAAGACTGGAAATCCCAAGATCTAGGTTCAAGGAGATCAAACAAAGTCATTAGTGACGGTTCAACATTGTCAATTAAAATTTTGGTCCATTCTTGTGATGAGACAATGTTCAGTACCAAGGATAAAGCATTAATGGTTTTTAATGATTTCTAAATTTGATACGGGGTATATCAAATAGTGTATCTACGGGATGACACGTTTAGGAATCACCTATGTAAGTGTGAAGTGTTAGCCGCTTCAAGGAGAATTTGTAAGGCCAGTTGTCTACGCACTTATGAAACCAGGCGGTGTTCATGGATGAAATGAACACAACAATGAGAACCAAAGACGGTTAAGGGTTGGTTGTGTGAGTTATGGTTGTCTAGGTATACACCAAAGTCTGATGGTTCAAAGATATCAAATCTACCGATTGACCGAGTATATCCGACATAAGTTCACTACGTAAAGTTCAAAGGCAAACCTACTTATCCAGATGCAATTAATCCTTTCTTGCAAATCACACAGTTTTTCATGCATATTTCGGTGATATAGCCATTCCCCATTCATGTGGGGGATTGTTGGGTTATTAAGCTTAATGTAGCTTAAAAGAGGGTGAATGGGAGATGGAGGAAAAATAAAATATTTTAGTTTCATTTGAGATTCCCTCCTTGACAAAGGGACATTGTCCCATATTGGAAGAGGAACCGGTTTTTAATGGGTATATAAACAATTTTTCTTCTTCTAGCTCTTAAAGAGTTAAGAAGAAGGCAAGCCTCGCGTGTGTTGACCCTAAGGGTCATCTTATGGATTAAGACACTATTCTGGGCTCATTAGCCTTAAAAAGACTAATTTTAAATACCTTGATTTGTGTGCGCAGTCCGGACGTGAAACCAGAAAGCTTTTATGTGAAAATATGAGAAATAGTAATTTCTAGAGTTAAAAATTTAGTTTTAGTTGACTTTGGTCAACATTTTAAGTAAACGAACCCAGATCTGAGTTCCGATGATTCCGGGAGGTCCGTAGTAAATTATGGGACTTGGGCGTATGCCCGAAATTGAATTCCGAGGTCACTAGCCTTAGAAAACAATTTTTGAAGAAAATTGTTATACTGAAATTTTAAAGGAAATAAGGAAATGATTATTGATTGAACTCATTGGTATCGGGTCTTTGTTTTGGTTCCGGAGCCCGGTACAGGTTGTTATAATGTGAAAGTCATACTTGTGAAATTTGATGAGAGTCAAAATTTATTTGATGTGATATGGACGTCCGGTTGGGAAATAGTAAAATTTAAGTGTTCCTGAAGAAAATCTTGATGTTGAGGTTAAATTCGTAGTTTCTGATGTTATTTAAATGATTTGATTGCACAAGCAAGTCCGTATGATATTTTTAGACTTGCGTGCATGTTTGGTTTGGAGCCCCGAGGGCTCGGGTGAGTTTCGAGTATGCCACAAAGTGTTTTGAGACTTAGAACAATAATCGGAGTTCAAAAAAAAAGTTGCAGGATTGGAGTTCCGCGGCCGCGGACCAGGATCCGCTGCAGCGCCTGGAATTCTTCCGACCGCGGTTCTTGAAGCCTCCCTTCCGTCGTTGTGTCCCCAAATTCCGCTGACAGCAGTGGGGCAAGGCCCAGAACTCTGCTGCAGCGGAATTATTCCGCTGACAACGGTGATCAGGCGTGAGACGCGTATAAATACAACCCATCTTTAATTATTTTATCACTTTTCAAAAAGAACAAAACCCTAGAATGGAAGAGGCGATTTTTCCAAAATAATTTCTTCCCCAAATCATAGGTAAGTGATTTCTAATTCATCTATTTCAATCCTTAACTAATTTTTACAATATTTAAACCTAGAATCTAGAATTCTTCATGGTAGAATTAGGGATTTTTGATAAAAACATAGGAAACCTATGATTTATCAATAAAGTTAATTGCTTTAGCAATAATTAATGATACTAAACTCAATTATGGTTAGATACGAGTGAATTGAAGGCAAATCCCAAAGGAAAAGCTATGATTGAGCAGTGAGTGGCATGCTGAATTGAGGAACGTGCTTGGTTTAACCTTGACATGAGGGAACATGAATCCCAAACTTAAATTCTATGTGAATTTTCTTGTGTGTGGTGTATAGGTGAGGTGACGAGTATCTATGTACCACCAAATTACTTGTTGAACATGATCCCTTCCCCTGTTTAAAATTTATTTGATTTATGGCTTAACTGTTTTATGCTCAATGATGTTTCCATGACTACTTGGTTTCGTTAATTGTGGTTAAATATTGTTTCAAGTATTTTGGAGGTATTGGTTGTTCCCTTGGTTTCATTGTGATACATAAAAAGGATGAGCTGGTTGACAGTGTTTTATATATATATATATATATATATATATATATATATATATATATATATATTCCGGTTGATTTCATTGTGAAATGATAATTGATAAAGTTTATGAGTTGTACGACTTCTGTTTACAATTGTGGAGACAAAAATATTATGAAAAGCTTTGACCTGAATTGTGAAAATTTTCATAAATAAAGTGATATGATATGTCTGGTAGGAGCGGGTTGCACGCCGCAACAAGGAGTGATAAGGGTGGACAGGTGGGATCGGGTTGCACGCCCCAACATGAGCAATAATGGTGATATATATAGGGAGGAGCAACAAGGGAGGACAAGTGGGAGCGGGTTGCACGCCGCAACAAGGAGTGATAAGGGTGGACAGGTGGGATCGGGTTGCACGCCCCAACATGAGCAATAATGGTGATATATATAGGGAGGAGCAACAAGGGAGGACAAGTGGGAGCGGGTTGCACGCCGCAACAAGGAGCAATAAGGGAGGACACTTGTGTTTTACTAATTTTTAAACTCAAGGATTTGAAAACTTACTGTTTTTACTTTACAATTTTTCATATTTTGCACTTACTTTTATTTTAAAGCAAAATTTGGAAGTTTGGAAAACTTATGTGAGATTTGGTTATAGCCGAGACCTGGAAAAGGTGGTTGAGTTATTTTATTGTTGCTACAGTTTATTGTTTTGTTTATTTTAGAATTTTCCTTCTTCTTTATTATTACATACTGTCATAGGTTAAGTTAAAATTTCCCCACCGTAGCCTCATCACTACTTCGTCAAGGTTAGGATCGGCACTTACTCAGTACATGGGGTCGGTTATACTGATACTACACTCTGCACTTTTTGTGCAGATCCAGGTACCGGCCAGAGTTAGGAGATTTTAGTAGCTGTCATCACTATTCAGAGATACGAGGTAGATCTGCTGGCATTCGCAGATTCCTGGAGTCTTCTCTTAATTTTAGACATTGTTTTATTTCATTCAAAACAGAGATATATTCTTTCAGCCCATTCTTTGTAGTATTCTTAGTAGTTTGTGAATTGTGACACCAGACCTTGGGGTAGTCTTATAGTTATATATTTAGTCCGTGGTTCGGCATATTTATTGATTATTATTATTATTCATGAGGTTATTCATTGGAATATATTCGATTTAGTTTATGTTAAATTGTCTTATTGTGTTTAAGTAAATATTCAAAAGAAAATGGCTAATCAAGTTCTAACATTGACTTGGCTAGCAAGTGTGGTGTTAGGCGCCATCACGATCCCTAAGGTTGAGAATTTGGGTCGTGACAAGTTGGTATTAGAGCACTAGGTTGCCTCGGTCTCACAATTCACGAATAAGCCTAATAGATTCTTAAGGATCGGTATGGAGACGTCTGTACTTATCTCTCAGAGGCTATGAAGTTAGGAACAAACTCATTTTATTTCCACTCTATCGTGCGATTCTTGATATTTCAAATACTGATCGAACTCTTATATTCTCTCGCAGTTGGCGAGAACACGTGCTTCTTCTTCTGCTAACCAACAATCCGGTCTTCCAACGGCAACTGGTTCTACTAAGGGCAGAGGCCGAGGCCATTCTAGAGGATGAGGCAGGGGCAGGACTCAACCCATTGTTCAGAGAGCAGCCCCAGCTGCGGAGCCCCAAATTGAGATTAATGAGGGGCTTCCAGCTCAGACCGTTCCACCGGGACCAACTCAGGTCCGGGGGGGGGGGGGGGTTATTGCCACCCTAGTGCTTCAGGACGCTTTGGTCCGGTTAGTGGGAATTATGGAGAGTGTAGCCTAGACTGGCACATTCCCCGTTGTAGCGACTGCATCTCAAGCTGCAGGAGGGATTCAGACTCCTGATCAGACCACTCCTCAGGTTCAGACCCTAACGGCTAATCTAGTTGGGGTAATTCAGCCAGTTGCTGCAGTGCCACCTGTTGATGGGGCAGCTATGCCCACTGATTCTTTGTGGAGATTGGACAGGTTCATTAAGATTTTCCCCGTTCATTTCAGTGGTGAGACTTCGAAAGATCCCTAGAATTATCTGGATAGTTGTCATGAGGTTCTACGGAATATGGGCATTTTGGAGACCAATGGGTCGATTTCTCTTCTTTTCAGATGACGGGTTCCGCCAAGAAATAGTGGAGGGATTACTTGTTGACTAGACCAGTTGGGTCACCTGTTTTGACTTGGGACCAGTTTTCACATCTCTTTTTGGAGAAGTTCTTGCCTGTTACTACTCGGGAGGAGAAGCGTCGTCAGTTTGAGCGACTTCAGCATGACTGTCACCCAGTATGAGAATAATTTTGTTGATTTGGCTAGACATGCAATTATTTTATTGCCCCCAAAGAGAGAGAGGGTCAGGCGGTTCATTGAGGGCCTTGCTCAGCCCATCAGGTTGTAGATGTCCAAGGATACGGGGACTGAGATTTCCTTTCAGGATGTAGCTAATGTGGCTAGGAGGGTTGCGACGGTTCTTGGGATGGGGGGGTCAGGGGTCAGACAAAAGACCTCACCATTCCGGTGGATTCAATGGTGCCTCATTTGGAGGTGGGATTAGCATAGGCCAGTCTTCCAGGCCATTTCATTCAGCACTTCAGGTTTCACATGGTAATTCAGGCGGTCGTGGTTCTTATACGCCTCCTTCTGCTCAGCCAGTCTAGAGTGCTCTTTCAGCTCATATTAGAGCACCTCATCTGCAGAGTTATTATCGAGGTCAGCCGGTTCGTCAGGGTCAATCTTCATATCAGGAGGGATTCTTTGAGTGTGGTGAATATGGGCATGTTTAGAGATCTTGTCCGAAATTTCTGGGTAATCAGCATCAGTACCAGGGTTCTCGTGCCATAGTTCCGGCACCAGATGCAGCACCACCTGCCCAGCCAGCCAGGGGTAGGGGTCAGGTTGTTAGAGGTGGAGGTCAGGCCGCTAGAGGTGGAGGTCCGCTAATCATAGGTCCTCCCATAAACATAGTTCAAGGTGGTGGAACCTAGCCCCGACTGTATGCATTCCCAGCTAGACTTGAGGCGGAGTCCTCCAATGCTGTTATTACAGGTATCATTTCAGTTTGCAATAGAAATGCCTCAGTTTTGCTTGATCCAGGGTTTACTTATTCTTAAGTGTCATCATATTTTGCCTCGTATTTGGTTGTGCCCCGTGATTCCTTGAGTGTTCTTGTTTATGTGTCTAAGCCGGCGGGGGATGCTATTGTCGTAGATCGTGTGTATCGTTCGTGCATAGTAGTCATTGAGGGTCTTGAAACTAGTATAGACCTTTTGCTTCTTGACATGGTCAATTTTGATGTTATATTGGGCATGTATTGGTAGTTACCATATTATTCCATTATGGACTGTCACGCAAAGACAGTTACCTTACCCTTGCCAGGGTTGCCTCGATTATAATGGAAAGGGACTCCTGGTCATTCTCCCAGCAAAGTGATTTCTTATGCCGAGGCTCGTCGCATGGTTGAAAAGAGGTGTTTGGCTATTTAGCTCATATTCGTGATTCTGAGGCTGAAGTTTCTTCTATAGATTTGATGCCTATTGTCCGCGAGTTTCCCGAGGTGTTTCCTACAGACCTGTTGGGGATGCCACCCGACAGGGATATTGATTTTTGTATTGATGTGGCTCCGGGCACTCAGCCCATTTCCATTCCTCCATATCAGATGACCCTACCATAATTGAAAGAATTGAAAGAGCAGTTGCAAGACTTGCTTGATAAGGGTTTTATTAGACCTAGTGTCTTGCCTTAGAGTCACCGGTTTTGTTTGTGAAAAAGGATGGATCGATGAGGATGTGTATAGACTACCGGCAGTTGAATAAAGTTACTGTCAAGAATAAATATCCATTGTTGAGAATTGATAATTTATTTGATCAGCTTCAGGGTACCAGTTTGTTTTCAAAAATTGATCTTAGATCTGGCTACCATCAGTTGAAGATTAGGGCGTCTTATGTTCCTAAGACAACCTTTCGGACAAGGTATGTGCACTATGAATTTTTGGTGATGTTCTTTGGTTTGACTAATTCTCCAGCAGCCTTTATGGACTTGATGAATCGGGTCTTCAAGCCTCATCTTGATTCTTTTGTAATTGTATTCATTGATGATATTCTGATATACTCTCGCAACCAAGAGGAGCATGAACAACACCTCCGTATAGCACTCCAGACTTTGAGGGATAATCAGTTATATGCCAAGTTTTCAAAATGTGAGTTTTGGTTGGATTCATTAGCTTTCTTGGGTCATATCGTATCACCAGAGGGTATTCAGGTAGATCCTAAGAAGATAGAGGCATTCAAGAACTGGCCTAGACCCACTACAACCACAAAAATCAGGAGCTTCTTGGGTTTGGCGGGTTACTATCGTCGTTTTGTGGAGGTGTTTTCATCCATATCAGCCCCAATGACTAAATTGACTCATAAGGGTGCCCCATTTAAATGGTCGGACGAGTGCGAGGGATCTTTCAGAAGTTCAAGACAGCCTTGACTTCATCACCGGTGTTGGTGTTACCATCATGTTCAGGATCTTTCACGGTGTATTGTGATGCTTCCCGTGTTCGGATTGGAGCGGTATTTATGCAGGAGGGAAAGGTGATTGCATATGCGTCTCGGCAGTTGAAGGTTCATGAGAAGAATTATCCTATCCATGACCTAGAGTTGGCATCCATTGTTCACGCATTGAAGATTAGGAGGCACTATCTTTATGGTGTGCCGTGTGAGGTTTTCACAGATAATCACAGCCTTTAGTAGTTGTTCAATCAAAAGGATCTTAATTTGAGACAGAGGAGATGTTTAGAGTTACTGAAAGATTATGACATCACTATATTATATCATCCAGGGAAGGCTGAGTATGGGCATACTTGCATTTATTCCAGTCAGTGAGAGACCATTAGCTTCAGACATTCAGACCTTGGAAAATCAGTTCGTGAGGTTGGATATTTTGCCCAACCATGTGTTAGCTTGTACAGTCGCTCGGTCTTCTTTATTTGAGCGTATCAGAGATCGGCATGATGATGACCCCCATTTGTTGGTCCTTAGGGACACAATTCGACATGGTGATCCAAGAAAGTTACAATTGAAGATGACAGTGTTTTGAGGATGTAGGGTCGTATATGTGTGCCTAATGTTGATGGGCTTCGTAAGTTGATCCTTGAGGAGGCTCATATTTCTAAGTATTCTATTCACCCAGGTGCATCCAAAATGTACCAGGACTTGAGGCAACACTATTGGCAGAGAAGGATGAAAAAGGACATTGTTGCTTATGTGGCTTGTTGTTTGAATTGCCATCAGGTGAAGTATAAGCATCAAAGACCCGGTGCTTTACTTCAACAGATAGAGATCCTTGAGTGGAAGTGGAAGTTTATCACTATGGACTTCGTTGTTGGACTCCCACGGACTTAGAGGAAGTTAGACGCCGTTTGGGTTATTGTGGATAGGCTGACTAAATCAACACACTTCATACCTGTGGCAAGTACTTATACTTCGGAGCGGTTGTCAGAGATATATATTCGAGAGATTGTTCTCCTTCACGGTGTGCCCGTGTCTATCATTTCTGATCAGGGTACGCAATGTACCTCACACTTTTGGATGGCAGTTCAACATGAGTTGGGTACCCGAGTTAAGTGAGCACAACATTTCATCCTCAGACGGACGGGAAGTCCGAGCGTACTATTCAAATTATAGAGGATATGCTCCTCGCTTGTGTTATTGACTTCGGAGGTTCTTGGGATCAATTCTTGCCTCTAGTAGAGTTTGCCTATAATAATAGTTATCGGTCGATCATTCAGATGGTTCCCTATGAGACATTATATGGTAGACGGTGTAGATCGCCAGTTGGATGGTTTGAGCCTAGAGAGGCTCGGTTATTGGGCACATACTTAGTTCAGGAGGCCTTAGACAAGGTCAAGATTATACAGGATCGACTTCGTGCAGCTCAGTCTAGGCAAAAGAGTTATGCTGATTGCAAGGTTCGAGATGTGGCATTCATGGTTGGAGAGATGGTATTACTTCGGGTATCACCCATGAAGGGTGTTATGAGGTTTGGAAAGAAGGGTAAGTTGAGCCCTAGGTACATCGGGCGATTTCAGATTCTTGATAGAGTGGGGGAGGTAGATTATAGACTTGCCTTGCCTCCAGGGTTATCCTCAGTTCATTCGATATTCCATGTGTCTATGCTCCGAAAATATCATGGTGACCCGTCCCACGTGTTAGATTTCAGTTCTGTCCAGTTGGACAAGGATTTAACTTATTAGGAGGAGCCGGTGGCCATTTTAGACCGGCAAGTTCGTCAGTTGAGGTCAAAGAGTTATCCTTCAGTTCGAGTGCAATGGAAAGGTCAGCCCGTTGAGGCAGCTACTTGGGAGTCCGATTCGGACATGCAGAGTAGAAATCCACACTTGTTTGCCAATTCAGGAAATTGTCTATGTCCGTTCGAGGACGAAAGTTTGTTTTAGAGGTGGAGATTGTGATGACCCAAAGGGTCATCTTATGAATTAAGACCCTATTCTGGGATCATTAGCCTTAAAAAGACTAATTTTAAATACCTCGATTTCCGTGCACAGTCCGGGCGTGAAATCGGAAAGCTTTTATGTGAAAATAAGAGAAATAGTAATTTCTAGAGTTAAAAATCTAGTTTTAGTTGACTTTGGTCAACATTTTGAGTAAACGGACCCGGATCTGTGTTCCGACGATCCCGGGAGGTCTGCTGTAAAAGATGGGACTTGGGCGTATGCCCGAAATTGAATTCCGAGGTCCCTAGCCTTAGAAAATAATTTTTGAATAAAATTATTATACTGAAATTTTAAAGGAAATAAAGAAATGATTATTGATTGAACTCATTAGTATCGGGTCCGTATTTTGGTTCTGGAGCCCTGTACAAATTTATTATAATGTGAAAGTCGTACTTGCAAAATTTGATGAGAATCGGAATTTATTTGACGTGATTTGGACGTCCGGTTGGGAAATAGTAAAATTTAAGTGTTCCTGAGAAAAATCTTGATGTTGAGGTTAAATTCGTAGTTTATGATATTATTTCAATGATTTGATCGCATGAGCAAGTCCGTATGATGTTTTTAGACTTGCGTGCATGTTTGGTTTGGAACCCCGAGGGATCGGGTGAGTTTCGAGTAGGCCACAAAGTGTTTTGAGACTTAGAAAATAACAAGAGTTAAAAAAATTGTTGCCGGATTGTAGGTTCCAGTTCTCTGGACCTGGAAGCGCGGCAACGCTTGGAATTCCGCGGCCACGGACCAGGATCCGCTGCAGTGCCCAGAATTCCACCGACCGCGGTTCTTGAAGCCTCACTTCCACTGTCGCGCCCTCAAATTCCGCTGCAGCAGAATTATTCCGCTGACAGCGGTGATCAGGCCTGAGGCGCGTATAAATACAGCCAATCTTTAATTATTTTATCACTTTTCAAAAATAACAAAACCCTAGAACGGAAGAGGCGATTTATTCAAAACATTTTCTTCCCCAAATCATAGGTAAGTGATTTCTAACTCATCTCTTTCAATCCTTAACTACTTTTTACAAGACTTTAACCTAGAATCTAGAGTTCTTCATGGTAGAATTAGGGACTTTTGGGAAAACTTAGGAAACCCATGTTTTTTCAATAAAGTTAAATCCTTTAGCAATAATTAATGATACTAAACTCAATTATGGTTAGATACGAGTGAATTGAAGGCAAATCCTAAAGAAAAAGCTGTGATTGAGCAGTGAGTGACTGCTGAATTGAGGTAAGTGCTTGGTTTAACCTCGACTTGAGGGAATAGGAATACCAAACTTAAATGCTATGTGAATTTGCATGTATGTGGTGTATAGGTGAGGTGACGAGTATCTATGCACCACTAAATTACTTGTTGAACATGATCCCTTCCCCCGTTTCCAATTTATTTGATTTATGGCTTAACTGTTTTATGCTCAATGATGTCTCCATGACTACTTGGTTTCATTAATTATGGTAAAATATTGTTTCAAGTATTTTGGAGGAAATATTGTGAAAGGCTTTGACCTGAATTGTAAAAATATTCATATATAAAGTGATATGATATGCCTGGTGGGAGCGGGTTGCACGTCGCACCAAGGAGTGATAAGGGTGGACAGGTGGGATCGGGTTGCACGCCGAAACAGGAGCAATACATGTGATATATATAAGGAGGAGCTATAAGGAAGGACAAGTGGGAGCGGGTTGTGAGATTTGGTTATAGCCATTCGAAAAACTTATGTGAGATTTGGTTATAGCCGAAACCTGGAAAAGGTGGCTGAGTTATTTCATTTGTTGCTACAGTTTATTGTTTTGTTTATTTTAGAATTTTCCTTCTTTCTTTATTATTACATACTGTCACAGGTTATGTTAAAATTTCCCCGCCGTAGCTTCGTCACTACTTCGTCGAGGTTAGGATCGACACTTACTCAGTACATGGGGTCGGTTGTACTGATACTACCTCCGCACTTTTTGTGCAGATCCAGGTACCGACCAGAGTTAGGTGATCTTAGTAGCTGTCATCACTATTCGAATACACGAGGTAGATCTGCTGGCGTCCGCAGATTCCTGGAGTCTTCTCTTATTTTTAGACATTGTTTTATTTCATTCAAAACAGAGATACATTCTTTCAGTCAATTATTTGTAGTATTCTTAGTAGTTTGTGAATTGTGACACCAGACCCTGGGGTAGTCTTATAGTTATATATTTAGTTCGTGGTTCGGCATATTTATTGATTATTATTGTTATTCATTGGAAAATATTAGATTTAGTTTATTTTAAATTGTCTTATTGTGTTTAAGTAAATATTCAAAAGAAAATGGCTAATCAAGTTCTAACATTGGCTTGCCTAGCAAGTGTGGTGTTAGGAGCCATCAGGATCCCTAAGGTTAGGAATTTTGTTCGTGACATTGCGTCGTCGTCGTCGTCATTCGCTCGGCTCGGCTTCGGCTTCTGATTCGGATTCGGATTTCGTCAAACGATTGATTGATTAATTTTTTGGACCAAAATTATTTGTTAATAGTAAATATTAACAAAAAAATATTATTAAATATTTATTTTAATAACAGAATATTAATATTAAATCAAATAATATTATTATTAAATCCAATTGTTTTCCATTTTTTTTCGTTTTCTATTTTTGTAAACAAAAAATTAACCACCCTATGCAATTCTCTCGGTTTATTGTTAAGTAAATAGCCATTTATGTTATGGCATTTATGCTATGGCCGTTTTGCATAAACAATCATTCTGAAGAGTTGCACCTCTTCAGTTTTCAGCCCAACATTAGCTATAAATACAAGTCCATTCTCTCAGATTTTTCATCCGAATTTCTGAGTTCTTCTCCTTTCTTCTGCATATTTTTTTAACTTCAAAGAAAACAACAGTAAGTGTGATTCGCTACCGAACTTTGTGTTCGCTGAAATACTGGAGTTTGAAGTACCGCTACACCAGTGTGTAATTCGTTCTATCCTGGGAGGAAATAATCCATAACCTTGCGTACTAGGAGGGGGATTAAATTCCTTAAGGAAACACTGTGAATTCAGTGGGCTCAGATTAACTTTTGTTTCGTTTATATTTCTGTTATGTTATTTATTTTCTCCAATTTTTTTTTTACAAATACAGTATGCTAACAATTAGTAACCCCAACGAATCTGTTACTTTTCAAAGGTTTCAACCGTTCAAAGTCACGACCAGTTAACCAGAACTTAAAAGATCAATCAATTACCAGATCATGAAACAACGTGCTATTAACTTGATTCATTCAAAACAAAATAATCATTTGTCTTATAAACAAATAATTCAAAGTCCAGTAATCAAGAAAAGCACATGATGATTCCATAGACAGAAGTCTAAATAATCAGAAGATTACATTATTAATCTTACATAGTACATACTTGTGGATGCTTAGACAATATAGCATTTACTATGCCAAATGTAAATTATACTCTGATTGTACAGATCTCTGGGCTGTCACTGGGTCAAGTATTTGGGCAGTGGGTACATAAACCATATAATTATAGTTGGAACAAAGCTTTAATAAGCAAATGCGTAAGCTAAATATACGAACAAATCTTCTTCTGCTTAGAATAAATTTTTGCAGTATAAGTGTATTAGTAAAACTAGATATTACACGTGAAATTAATTATGTGGTTGACATGGTAAGTCACGTGGATCAATAAAATAGCGACAGCTGAACAGATACTTTAAAAGAGATACGAGTCTAAACAGATACGAGCAAATCACCCTCGAGATGATTAGAAACGGATGCTCGGGTCTCTTTAAAGAATTGAAGAGACACCGGTGAGATGAATCTAGACAGAAAAAGGGCCGGTTCATATCTTCAATTAATGAGCTCAAACGTTACATAATCTTCACGAAACAGTTACGATTACCAATTATAATATTTCATTAATGATATTAATGATCATTATGACTCAATCATTAAGAGGAGTAGACGTTGTACTTGAAGGTCCCTATAAAAGGGAAATAAATGTTATTTGTATGGACACATTCTGATCTCTATTGGAATATATTTACTTTCTTGTGCTTTCTATTAGTAACTCTGCCATTTTCTAGTCTTATTTCCTTTATTATTTCTGACAGAATATTAGAATTCTTGACTATTAGTAGCCTGAGTACTTCTAAAAATAAGCTTTGACTAAGAATCTAATTATTTGGTTAAACAAATTGGTTCCGTTAAAGGGAATTTGATAATCTTTTCTTAGTCCAAATTACCCTTTCTCAACTAAATCATGTCAAACGTCAAACAGGTGGAGAGAACTCCAGTTCCCTCGCCTCAAGGAACCCCACGTGATTCAAGAGAACCATCACCATTAAGGTCCACTACTCAAAACAACGAGCAGCATGGAAACAAACAAGTTGTAGAGCAGGATGCTGTGAAGCAGCTAATTGCTGAGTACGTGAACGACGCTCTCCAGGCTTTCGTGAGGGGACTACCAACTGTACCACCCACACCCCCTCTAAACAATACTGCAACTATGAAAATTTCACATTCAGGGTTGGCTAATTCTGGAAGCGGAGGAACTCCCAACGAATCACGTGAAGGGAGACCAAGTACGACTAATTCTTCTGATTTACAAACTTTAGTACTAACCTTGCAGACAGGTGAAGGAATAAAACGACTGTATTGAGAAAATACCTGGCATACCACCTGTCATCAAAGGAATTGATATTGATAAATATTCGCAACAACCATGGAAGCCAAGTGCAGCTCCATTACCAATTCCCAAAAAGTTCAAAATGCCCGACATCCCGAAGTACGATGGAACGACTGACCCACGCGACCAAGTTACTGCGTTCACCATGGGAGTAAAAGACAACGATTTAACCAAGCAGGAGATCGAATCTGTGCTGGTCAAGAAGTTTGGGGAAACTCTTACCAAAGGAGCGGTAACATGGTACTTTCTCTTACCTGAAAATTCTATTGACTCTTTTTCTGAGCTTGCAGATTTGTTTATAAAATCACATTCGTGTGCACAAAAATTAGATAAGAGAATGGAAGACATATTTAAAGTAAATAGGGAGATACAGAGTTGCTTCGAGAGTTTGTAGATAGATTCAAACGAGAATGAATGCTGCTACCTATAGTA
This sequence comes from Nicotiana undulata, assembly GCA_005239495.1. NCBI lineage: Eukaryota > Viridiplantae > Streptophyta > Magnoliopsida > Solanales > Solanaceae > Nicotiana > Nicotiana undulata. The sequence goes on from ML245090.1 coordinate 36,089, forward strand.
CTTGACAACTGGGCAGCTATGGCATTCGCAAGCAATTTAAATGAGAAAAGTTCAGAAGCTACTAGGAGACTCAAAGAGAGCTTACGAGAATTCCCCGCCACGACATGGAACGATGTCTATAACAGGTACTACCAAATTGTGGATTGAAGAGGATATCGTAGCTCAGTCAAGGGTCGAAGAAAAAACAAGTTCGAGACGATAAGAATCTAAGAAAAGGTCTGGTAAGGCTAGGTACGAGCCTTATATGGGACCTTCGGGGCGAGAAACTCGTTCCAAATTCGAAAACGTGCAGGCTGATCACATATCCTCAAATAGAGATTCAGGTTTGTCATCGTCAAGATTCAGAAGGGATCGAGGTGAACGTAACAAGGATAATAATGAGAATGCAAGGATTGGCGATTACAACATCAATGTGAGCACTTCCAAGTTAGTTTCTATCTCTAAGAAGCATGGGAGATAAAGTTCGATGGCCTAAAGAGATGAGATCAAATCCAAATAGAAGAAACCCAGACTTTTGGTGTGAATTTCATAATGATCACGGTCATAGAACATCAGACTGTAGATTATTGCAAGGTGAGGTAGAACATTTATTGAAGCAGGTCTATCTAACAGAGTTGTTTAGCGAGAAGGGCAAACAAGAATATATGAAGAATAGACAAGAAACCCCAAAACTTCCATCTACAATGAGAACGGTAAATGTGATAAATGGTGGAGAAGAAGTCAACGGTGTAACCTATATAACAACGAAGAAAACAACAAAGTTCACAATAACCCACGGGAAGCGAACTCGTCAAACTCTGAAAGATGACAACATAACATTTGATGATAGAGATGCTGATGGATTAATGATTCCTCACAACGCCACACTGATAATATCTTTACTTATACATGACATTAATGTAAATCGAGTTTTGATTGATCCTGGTATCTCTGTAAATATTATTCTATTACGAGTCATGGAAGAGATGCTGATGAGCGACCGTGTAATACCAAAAGCACGTTCCCTATATGGATTTTATAACTCTACTGTCATCACGAAGGGGGATATTGAATTAAGCACTTACGCAGAAGGATTTGTCAAAGAAACAAAATTTCAAGTTATTGACATGGATATGGCCTATAATGTAATTATGGTAAGGCAATGGATTCGCGATATAGACGTCGTGCCATCCACATTACATCAGGTTATCAAATTCCCTTCAAAGTGGGGTATTCAACAGATTCGAGGAGATCAATAAACTTCAAAGAACATCAACTCAGTGATACCCTCAAGCCAAAAGACATGAGTGCAAAACTAAAAGAAATGAGTGCAGATCAGACAGATACGGGTATAAGTGAAAAAGATGCGGTAAATAAAATTTCAACAGAGATTTCATCAAAATAGACCGACGTAGATTCCCTGCCAGATGTAATTCAGCTGGAGGAAAATGTAAACATTAAAATGATGATTGAGGAACTCGAAGCTGTATCATTATTCGAGCAATGGCCATAACGAAGAATCCATATCGAAGCAAGGCTAAACCCAGAAAGGATAGGTAATTTAATTGAATATTTAAAATCTAACGCAGTTTGTTTTACATGGTCCCATTCATGATATGGAAGGTATACCTCCGGAAGTGATGACTCATAAACTAAATGAAGACCCCTCATCCGTACCTGTCAAACAAAAGAAGAGGAAGCAAAGATGATTCAAAAATCAAGTGATCGATGAAGAGGTACATAAACTCTTAAAGATCGGTTCAATACGCGAGGTAAAATATCCTAATTGGTTAGCTAATACTGTGGTAGTGCCTAAAAATAACGGTAAATGGAGAGTTTGTGTAGATTACATTGATTTAAACAAGGCATGCCCAAAGGATTCATTCCCTTTACTGCATATAGATCAAATGATTGACGCTACCGTATGTCACGAATTATTAAGTTTTCTAGATGCATATTCTGGTTAAAATCAGATAAAAATGGACCCCTTAGATGAGGAAAAAACTTCATTTATTACTAACTGGGGGACTTATTGTTACAAAGTCATGCCTTTTTGTTTGAAAACTGCTGGAGCCACGTACCATAGACTAGTGACCAAGATGTTCCAGGAACACCCGAGGAAGATGATGGAGGTGTACATTGATGATATGTTGGTAAAATCAACACGAGCTGAAGACCATTTCCAACATCTTTCAACTATATTCGAGATCCTCTGCAGGTATGACATGAAACTGAACCTAGGAAAATGCGCTTTCGGCGTAGCTTCAGGAATGTTTTTAGGATTTATCGTATCTAATAGGGGAATCAAAGTGAATCCCGCTCAAATTAAATCTATTGAAGAAATAACTGATGTACTCACAAGCAAACAATAGGTACAAAGATTGATAGGTAGAATTGCAGCTCTAGGGAGATTCATTTCAAGATCTTCAGAGAAGAGTTTTAAGTTCTTTTCAATATTAAAGAAGCAGAATTAGTTTGAATGGACTGAAGAATGCCGACATGCCTGATCGGTGCCAAACCTACACCACTATATAGTAGTGAGGATGGTCGTGCAATTTACCCAACGAGGTCGGGATCGATTTCCACAGGGAGTTAATTTGGTTTGGAGTCGGGTATCTAACTAATATAGATGTGCGTGTTATTCCAAATTGCACTTCCAAACATTGTTTTGATTGATTATATTCTAATTTTTATACTATTGAATTCTAAGAGTAATCTAAGTACAATATTTTTGTGAAAGTTTTCAAGTGTTAAAAGGCACTAGGGAAGTGACTTACGCCTAAGTGAGTATCTAATGGGTATCAAGAATCTAGGACAAGCTTGTTTTGATTGGGGTCGTGATATAACCATCACATATAGGTGATCACTCTATACTTCTCGGTAGTTTGAGTGACTTTGCCCGATTTGGCTTTCTCAAGCCCAAATGAGTGTTCATGCAACACAAGTGAAATTGGCTCAAGTCGGGTATTACTATCTCTAGGTTTAACCCTTTAATTGGGGCTATCAATCTCTTGAGTTCACCCCAATTCTTTGTCAGCCTAATTTTCCTAGACTTAGTCACTCTTTCTCAAGAAGAGCCTAAGTCATAGAGGCATGAATCAGTGTTTGCAACCAGTAATTCTACAATTAAAGCATGAATTAGGCTAAATATCACTAACCCATAAACAATTAAGCCCTAAAATTTAATACCCATTAAATACCCACGCTAGGGTTGGGTCACAACCCTACCTATGGGGTCTAGGTACTCATTATAATAACAGAAATCAAAGATAAAGATGAAGTATAAGCCATAATATTCAAATACAAGATGAAAATCTAAAGATTGAAGATAAAGCTACCCTAAAATTTCCCAAAAAGGTAAAAATCAGCTGTTCACGTGCTCTCCTAAACAAAACTTAACCTAAAAATGATAAAAGGATCTATTTATACCAGGCTGAAAATTCTGGAAAAAAATGGCCCTCCGGAGGTTTTGCGGACGCGTAATTCTGACCGCGTCTGCGTTTGGGCTTTCTCGGACGCGTAATAGTCGATGCGGTCCGCGTTTATTCATATCTGGTCTTGGGCTTTCTCGGATGCGTTTGGGCATTCTGACGTGCATTCATATCCAGCTCTTCATAGATTAAAGAACGCGGACCGCGTTCCGCGGAGTTCAAATAAAATGGGCACAGATGAATAATTAAACCTAGGGTTTTCACTAAGTGCAAAAATTAGTGCAATAAAAAAGCATAGATACTAACCCTATCCCCCATTAGACGTGTAAACATCACCCACATGCATTTACGCATCAATTAAGCATGAATTTGAGATTTACGCATCAAATAAAAGTGCACCACCCTTTGGCTTCCAAGCTAAGAGTGTTTATGGCAATGGGGACTCCAGGTGTAAGCCAAGCTGGTGTTGTCCCTGGGATGGCAATCACCTCTGCAAGCCATGGACGACTTTCCTCATCTAGTTTCACCTTCTCCAAGTATAGAGATGCGTCCACATCATCAAATCCGGCATAAGTGTTCAGTGTTTTTCCATCAAACCAGATCTTCCAGTTCCGTACCTTAGTCACATAGGTGCCATTTTGATGTGGGAAACATTGGCGTAGAATTCTTTGACTAGGTACTCATTTCCCTCTGGCAGCTTGCCAGTGAATAATTTCCACCCCATTCTTTCATAAAATTGTTTCTTCATATTAGGTTTGTGAGGTAGAAGATCTCTTTCTATAAATTGCCGCTCGAGGGTGAGCGACCTTTGTGGCCACCATTCCCGTGATTTGTGGTAGGCTTTTTCATTGACGAACCTATCTTGCCACACTGCATGCTTTCTTGATCTAGTCAGCCCCCCACCTGGGTATCACCTCCTCTCCCATCATTTGTGACATCTTCTTTATCTAGATTGATAGGAGCAACTGTTGTTGAGGCCGGAGTTGCAGCAGATAGAGAAGATAGTGCTGAAGTCTCAGTACCTCCTTCTGATCCATCAGACGACTCAGACATAGAGGTAGATTCATTGACGATGCGGTATGGTTGTGATCGGACCTCTTTTTGAGGTTGTGCAGCTTCCCCTTCAAAAATCTCCTGGGATGGGATATATTCGCTTGTATTAGATGAGTCGGGAGTGGGTCTTCTGAGTGTTTTCTTCTTGCCAATGACCTTCTGAGCTGCTAAGGGTGCAGTTTGCTTCCCTTTGCCTCGGCCTCAGAAGGATTCTCCCCTCCCTTTAGATTTTTCGGGACCACCACGAGATCACACCGTTATCTGCACACGCAGGTAGTGAAAGATCATTAGAATTGGCTTTAATTAATCCTTGAATAAATTTAGATGAAATGAAACAGGGCTTCTAAAGACAAGGGTCTGCGGACAACGAAATAAGAGGCGCGACCGCGGAAGGGCCAACGCGGACCGTGTAAAAATGAACGTGGCCTCGAAGTTGGACTCAGACTAACAACTCTATGAACATGGGTTTTCGTGGATCGCAAAACAATGGACGCGGCCGCAAAAGATCAAAACGCGGACCGCGTAATTGTGAATGCGGCTGCGGAACTACTTGTCATAGTCTCTGAAACTCAAGAGTACAGACCGCTTAATTTTGGACGCGGCCGCATAAGTTCAAATGCGGACCGCAGAAAAATCACCGCATCTGAGAACGTGCATTCATATCCAGCTCTTCATAGATTAAAGAACGCGGACCGCGTTCCGCGGAGTTCAAATAAAATGGGCACAGATGAATAATTAAACCTAGGGTTTTCACTAAGTGCAAAAATTAGTGCAATCAAAAAGCATAGATACTAACCCTATCCCTCATTAGACGTGTAAACATCACCCACATGCATTTACGCATTTACGCATCAATTAAGCACGCCACTCCATTTTGACTTGACCTTTCCCGGAAACACTCGTAACCGAGAGTTGAATAAAATAACCAAGTCACCCTCCTTGAATTCCCTATTCCTGGCATATTTTTCATGAAGGTACTTCATCTTGTTCTTATACAAGGACGGGCTGGAATAGGCATGAAACTGGAATTCATCAAGTTCATTGAGTTGCTCCACCTGGAGATTGGCAACCACATCCCATTCAAGGTTTAACTTCTTCAGTGCCCACATGGACTTATGCTCTAAATCAACCGGTAGATGGCATGATTTCCCAAATACCAACCGGTACAGAGACATATCGATTGGAGTCTTTACGCAGTTCTATAATCCCACAAAGCATCGTCAAGTTTCCTTGCCTAGTCCGCCCGATTTGCATTGACAGTTTTTGACAATATGCTCTTTATCTCGTTGTTGAAGACCTCCCATTGTCCACTAGCCTGGGGATGATAAGGGGTTGCCACCTTATGATTGACACCATACTTAGAAATTAAAGTATTGAAGGCTTTGTTGCAAAAATGAGAACCCTCATCACTGATGATCGCCCTGGGAGTGCCAAACCTTATGAAGATATTTTTCTTTAAAAACGCCACCACACTTTGTGCCTCGTTGTTGGGAAAAGCCACAGCTTCAACCCACTTGGAAACATAATCAACATCAATCAGAATGTACGTGTTACCACAAGAACTCACAAATGGCCCCATGAAGTCGATGCAAAAATATCGATCTCAAGAATAGTGGTGAGAGGCATTTCATCCTTCTTGGAAATTCCCCAATCTCTTTGGCATTCATCACACCTCTTAACAAGATCACTTGCATCTTTATACAGGGTAGGCAAATAAAAACCACATCTAAGAACCTTTGAAGCAGTTCTCGCCCTACCATGATGACACATAGAGCGAGGAATGGCAAGCATCAAGAACACTCATTTGCTTCTCTTCCGAAACACATCTCCGGATCACACCATCATTTCAAATATTGAACAAATATGGATCGTCCCAATAATAATCCAAGTTTTCCCGTTTAAGCTTCTTCCTTTGGTTAGAAGAGAGATCACTCGGGACAATGCCGATCACATGAAAATTAGTCACATCAGCGAACCAAGGCATACCATTCAAAGACACCGAGAGGAGTTGTTCATCCGAAAATGAATCATTAATTTCAAGCCCATCACGGGGCCTACCCTCCTCTTATAAGACAAGTGGTCCGCCACTTGATTCTCACTCCCTTTTCGATAAGTGATGTCAAGGTCAAACTCTTGAAGCAGAAGAACCCATCTCATCAACCTCACCTTGGAATCCTTTTTGGTCATCAAGTAACGGAGTGCCACGTGATCGGTGTGCACAATAACTTCGGCACCCATGTGATATGGATTAAACTTGTCCATGGCAAATACAATGGATAATAACTCCTTCTCAGTCACCGTATAATTGACCTGGGCATCACTCATCGTTTTGCTTGCATATTAGACTGGATGACACATCTTGTTGATCCTTTGCCCCAAAATCGCTCCTACCGCAACGTCACTAGCATCGCGCATGAGCTCAAATGGTAAGCTCCAATTGGGTGCGGTAATAATGGGTGTGGTGGTAAATTTATACTTGAGAAGCTCAAAAGCTTTCATGCAATCTTCATTGAACACAAGCTTTGCATCCTTTTCCAATAACTTGCATAAGGGATTCACCACTTTTAAGAAGTCATTGATGAACCTTCGGTAGAACCTTGCGTTACTTAGAAAGCTCCTAACTCCCTTGACGGAAGTAGGAGAAGGGAGCTTTGAAATTACTTCAATCTTTGCTTTTTCAACTTTAATACCGTTCTTTGAGATCTTATAACCGTGGACAATGACCTACTCGACCATATAGTGGCTTTTTTCCAATTAAGCACTAGATTTGTCTCTTCACATCGGACCAAAACTTTGTCAAGTTTTCCAAGCATTCTTCAAATGATTCCCCAACAACACTAAAATCATCAATAAACACTTCGAGGAAGTCCTCCACCATATCCGTAAATATTTCCATCATGCACCACTGAAAGGTAGCTGGTGCATTACACAAACCAAATGGCATCTGTGAGAATGCAAATGTGCCATACAGATAGGTGAATGTGGCTTTCTCTTGGTCTTCCAGAGCAATGAGAATCTGGTTGTACCCTGAGTACCCATCCAAAAAGCAATAGTAGGCACGCCCGGCAAGTCTATCCAACATTTGGTAAAGAAAGGGTAATGGAAAACGATCTTTGCGGGTTACTTTGTTCATCTTTCGGTAATCCATGCATACCCTCTATCTGGTGACAGTCCGATTGGGGATCAATTCATTCTTATCATTCTTGATCACAGTCATGTCCCCCTTTCTTTGGGACACATTGAACTGGCGAAGTCCATGAACTATCTAATATCGGATAGATAACCCCAGCATAAAGCCTCTTGATAATTTCCTTCTTGACGACCTCTTGCATAGCCTCCTTTGATGTTCCACCGAGGGTTTGGAATCATCGTACAATATGATTTTATGCATGCAAAAGGTGGTGCTTATACCCCGTATGTCAGCCAAAGTCCATCCAATTGCCTTTTTCCTTCTTTGAAGCACCGCAATGGTGGAGTTTACCTGCACTTTAGTTAAGCAAGTAGAAAGAATAATAGGTAATGTAGAAGAAGGGCCTAAGAATTCATACTTGAGATGCGAGGGTAAAGGCTTCAACTCCAATGTTGGTGGCTCCTCGATTGAGGGCTTTGTTGGTGGAGTCTTCCGGTTTTCCAAGTCCAAGGAAAGTTTACGGGGTCCATATGAATAGGAACCCATTCCTTCAAGGCATTTGCACATTCAATCAAGCCTTCATTTTCATCATCCTCATGGTTTAACAACACAGCTTCTATAGAGTCTTCCACATTGATCATGGCACTCCTGTCATCAATTATCTCATCTGTCACAAGATCCACAAAAGAGCAAACTTCATTACTATTTGGTTGCCTCGTTGATTTGCACACGCGGAATACAACTTTTTCATCGCCCACCCGGAAGGTGAGCTACCCTGCTTCTACATCAACCAATGCCTTCCCGGTTGCTAGGAAAGGTCTCCCCAATATTATATGCACCTCATAGTCGACTTCAGAGTCGAGAATCACAATAATCAGCAAGCAAAATAAACTTGTCGACCGGACTAGAACATCATCTATAATCCCAAGCGGCCTCTTCATTATTCTATCCTCCATTTGCAATCTCATGAACGTAGCTCTTGGTTTCCCAATGCCTAATGTCTTGAACACAGAATATGGCATCAAATTAACACTTGCTCCCAAATCACACAAGGCTTTTGCAAAATCAGCACTACACATTGTGCATGGAATTGTAAAGGCGCCGAGATCTTCAAGCATTGGAGCCATCGAGTGCACAATGACACTCACTTGATGAGGAATTTTGATGGTCTCACAATTCATAGATATATTTTTTGTTACCAAGTCCTTCGTGAACTTGGCATATCCCAGCATTTGTTCGAGAGCTTTCACCAAGGGCACATTGATTGACAAACTTTTCATCATCTAAATAAACTTCTTGAATTGGTTTTAATTTTTTTTTTTGCCAGTCTTTGAGGATAAGGTGGAGGAGGCATTGGAAAAGGAGCCTTGTCTTTGGGCACTATCGTTTCCGGTATGTCTATCATGTGTTCCCTAGACGGGTTCACATCATTTTGAGTCTCCTCCTTGTTGTCATGAATATCGATTCTCACTTCATCATTCCCATTCTCATCATTCACTTGCTCATCAATGATTGGATCATCATCATTTTACAACACAACATCTTCATTCACAATATTCTTTTAATTAGAGGTACTTTCTTCTCCACCTCTACTGCTTCTTGTGGTCACCACCATGGCATGGATGTATTGTTCCCACCCTTCGGGTTTAATACCGTATCACTTGGTAGTGCTCCCTTAGGGCGAGTATTCAATGCTTGAGAAATTTGACCCATTTGTACTTCCAAGTTGCGAATAGAGGTAGTGTGGGAGGAAATTTGGGATCGGAGTCGGCATTACTTCCATCATTTGCTTGAACATACTCTCTATCCGCCCCATCTCATTGCTTGAAGAACTTGGCCCTTGTGATGGATATATAGGAGAATTGTTGGGTTGTTGATACATCGGGGGCCTTTGAAAGCCCGACCCCCGTTTGCCTTGATTATTGTTACCCCAACCATCTTGACTGCTATTACCTCCCCAATTGTTGTTATTGTTGCCACTCCAATTGTTATTGTTGTTGCCATTCCAATTGCTACTGTTGTTGCCACCCCAATTCTGATTGTTGTTCCCCCAATTGTTCGGATTGTTGTTGTTGTTGTCACTATTCCAATCCTCTTGGCCTTGATTGCCCCAATTTTGATTGTTCCCATGCGATCTACATTGTTGATTTGGAGAATTGCTCTGTTGACCTTGGTAGTTATTGGCATAAAGAACTTCCTCACTTTGGTCATCATAAGAATCATCTTGATTGTAGCCACTTCCACTTTGTTCATATTGATCTTGATTGTTTTGCACTTGTTGACCATGTCGTCTTCTCTTTGACCATTAGATTTACCCATTCTATGGCATTTACTTGCTTTTGTCCCTGTATTTGTTGAAGCTGTGCTTTGGCTAACTGGTTCATGGTAGTTGTCAACTCTGCTATGGCTTTTCCTGGGTCCTAAAGTTCCTTGTGAAGTTGGATGATATTAGGGTCCCCTTGAGGAACATTTGCCCCACTTTTCCAAGCTAAAGATGTGTCAGCCATTTCATCTAATATGTCACAAGCATCGGCATATGGAACTTTCATGAAATTTCCCCCTGCTAGCTGGTTCACCATGCACTGGTTGGTCGTGTTAATACCCTTATAGAATGTATGCTGGATCATTACTTCAGTCATGTCATTATTGGGGCATTCCTTGACCATTGTCCGATATCTCTCCCAGATTTCATGTAGGGGATCATTAGGTTCTTGTTTAAAGGCTAAGTTCTCATCCGTCGATGCTTCCATATGATCCAGTGAGACAAACTTAGCTATAAACTTTTCTGTCAACTCATCCCGCGTGTGTATGGAATGGTTAGGTAGCCTCTCGAGCCAGTCCAAAGCTTTCCCTCTGAGTGAAAATGGGTAAAGTCTCAATCTCAGAGCATCCTCCGACACGTTCGTCTGCTTCCTCCCCCAGCATGTATCTACAAAACCCTTTAGATGTGTATATGCATTCTGATGGGGAGCGCCAGTGAAGAAACCTCTTTGCTCCAAAGGGGTCAACATGACATTTGTAATTTGAAAATTGCCCGCCCAAATCCGGGGCGGGACAATTGCACTTGCGTAACCTTCATTGGGTAGCACTCGGTGTGCTACTCGTGGAGGAGGTGGTGGAGGGTTTGGAGTGTTTTCATTAGCCTGGCGGCCTCTTCCTTGGACTTGAGGTTCTAAATTAACCTCATCTTCATTATTTTCATCTACCTCCTCCCCCGAAAGAACATTGCCAGAGCATCATTCTAACCCATTGGGTACCTAAAGCGATTAACAAACAAAAGTTAGTAAAAAGGAAGGAAAGAAAAACAAGATGTAAAAATAGTTAGATAGATATCCAACACCATCTAACACCTCGACAACGACACCAAAATTTGATCGGTACCAAACCCACACCACTATATAGTAGCGAGGATGGTCGATGGAGTTTTACCCAACGAGGTCGGGATCGATTTCCACAGGGATTTAATTTGGTTTGGAGTCGGGTATCTAAGTAATCTAGATATGCGTGTTGTTCCAAATTGCACTTCCAAACATTGTTGTGATTGATTATGTTCTAATTTTTATACTATTGAATGCTAAGAGTAATCTAAGTACAATATTTTTGTGAAAGTTCTCAAGTGTTAAAAGGCACTAGGGAAGTGACTTCTGCCTAGGTGAGTATCTAATGGGTATCAAGAATCTAGGAAAAGCTTTATTTGTTTGGGTTCGTGATATAACCATCACACATAGGTGCTCACTCTATACCTCTCGGTAGTTTGAGTGACTTTGCTCGATTTGGCTTTCTCATGCCCAAATGAGTGTTCATGCAACACAAGTGAAATTGGCTCAAGTCGGGTATTACTATCTCTAGGTTTAACCCTTTAATTGGGGCTATCAATCTCTTGAGTTCACCCCAATTCCTTGTCAGCCTTAATTTCCTAGACTTAGTCATTCTTTCTCAAGAAGAGCCTAAGTTATAGAGGTATGAATAAGTGTTTGCAACCACTAATTCTACAATTAAAGCATGAATTAGGCTAAATATCACTAACCTATAAACAATTAAGCCCTAAAATTCAAGACCCATTAAATACCAACACTAGGTTGGGTCACAACCCTAGCTATGGGGTCTAGCTACTCATTATAATAGCAGAAATCAAAGATAAAGATGAAGTATAAGCCATAATATTCAAATACAAGATGAAAATCTAAAGATTGAAGATAAAGCTACCCTAAAATTTCCCATAAAGGTAAAAATCAGCTGTTCACGTGCTCTCCTAAACAAAACTTAACCTAAAAATGATAAAAGGATCTATTTATACCAGGCTGAAAATTCTGGAAAAAATGGCCCTCCGGAGGTTTTGCGGACGCGTAATTCTGACCGTGTCTGCGTTTGGGCTTTCTCGGACGCGTAATAGTCGATGCGGTCCGCGTTTATTCATATCTGGTCTTGGGTAGAGATTGGTTTCACGGACCGCGTATTTTCAACCGCGTCCGTGTGATATTCAATCGCAGTCACATAATTTGGACGCGGACCGCGTTCTTCATTTAAGCCCAAATTGCAAGGTCTCTGAACCTTGGCACACGCTCTCAACGCAATTCCAACCGCGGCCGCCCTTTTCCATCACGGTAAACGTTGAGTTTTAGGCTCAAAATAGCCTCTCTGATTCTCTGCTTCGTGGACCGCATAATTTTGGCCGCCTCAGTGTTGGTCCTTGCGCGACCGCGCTTTTCTATCGCTCTCAGCGCTCTTATCCCAGTCTTGGATTTGTGAAAGTTTGACTCCTTCATGAGTTGATTATGGCTTCTTTAGCTCATTTTGAACAAACCCTGCAATCAAGCACATTAAGTTAGTTTCTGGGAATACCTTTACGCATTTTTGACCCAAAACCTAAGTAAAAGAGAGAAAATAATAGGCTAACATCCCTACTTATCAAGGCCTTCAATGATTTGAAGGTATATTTATCAAATCTTCCCCTGCTATCTAAACCAAGGGATGGAGAAAGACTGTATATCTATCTTGTTGTTGCAGAAGTGACTGTAAGTGCAGTTTTAGTAAGGGAGGACAAAGGTAAGAAATATCCTATTTATTATGTTAGTAAATACTTATTAGATGCTCAGACTAGATATCCTCATCTAGAGAAACTTGCTTTAGCCTTGGTCATGGAAGCTAGGAAATTGAGACCATATTTTCAATGCCATCCAATCTCTGTAGTAACTTCGTATCCTTTAAGGAATATTTTGCATAAACAAGAATTGTCAGGTAGATTAGCCAAGGGGTCAATAGAATTAAGCAAATATGACATTGTTTATCAACCTAGGACAACAATAAAGTCTCAAGTTTTAGCAGATTTCATCGCAGATGTTAATACAAAATAATTCCTGAAGTAAAAAAGGAATTATAGATCTTCACTGGAGCTAATCCAGGAACATGGACTTTATTTACTGACGGTTATTCTAATGTTAAAGGATCGGGCTTGGGAATTGTCCTAATACCACCTTCAGGTGAAACTATAAGGCAAGCAATTAAATGTTACCCTATTACTAACAATGAAGCGGAGTATGAAGCTGTAATTGCAGGCCTGGAATTAGCACGAGAACTCTTCATAGAGAAAATCATGATTAAATGTGACTCTCAACTGGTGGTCAATTAGATGCAGGGGACTTACACTGCTAGAGAGGCTCGAATGCAAAAATACTTGGAAAAGGCACGAGAACTGGTCAGACAGTTCCAGTCATGGAAAATCGTGCAAATACCTAGGGAAGAAAATGCAGAAGCAGATGCGTTAACTAACCTTGCTTCAGTAGCAAAAGTAACGAGTGAGGAAAAAGCTATTGTAATACATTTATTTCATTAAGCACTAGATGCGTGCCCCCTTTTCCTCGCGAAATCGGGTTTAGACATTTCTGAGACAACTCCGTCCTTTTGCGGATTAGGGTGAAAGATTTTAAGAGTCACCACCTAACAGATTAAGGTGCGTTGGGGCACCTAGATCAGTTAACTCATGAAACCAGTTTGCATCACCAAAGATCGTGCAAGGGCTCAAAATTACCTTGAAGGGAAGGTGTAAGGAACCCCTCGAGATCCACAACGGTGGGTCCCGACCGAATTTAATTAAGATAATTAGTCTTAAAGGAAAATAAAACAATTTAGACATATACAAATTACTTTAAACAAGATTAAAGGGGTCCTAGGTTTTTTTAGCCTATAGGATCATTCCATGCAATACTTTGTAACTTCCCCAAGTTGGGGTGCTACTCATAGTATTAGCGCAAGGGTCATCATCTCCTTTACTACCCGATTACTATCGAATCTTTCAATTGTTACCTAAGCGTTCTAATAGCTTCTAACTCGTTCCTTATGCGTTCACTACTTATCCCTTACCTATGGCCCTAGAGGAATTAGGACCTCTATATAGGGTGGTTCTAGACTGACCTATGTTTCTTAAAATGAGAAAAAGCTAGGCGACAAATAATATTCAGATAGGACTTTCATGTAAGGAACAAATAAGGGCTCACATTGACCTCCACAAGTAGACAACAAATGCAAGCAATTGAATCAACAAAATTTATTAATTTAGGATCCTATAGGCAGGATATCTAGATGAGCAGAACAGAATATAAAGAAGTAGTTTTATTAAGGCGAGCATCGAGGCCTATCAGTTTGCCCACTGATTTTATTAAGCATGAATCTGGGCACTCCCACGCAGCAAGATATCACAATTTTTAGGCTCAGAATCATTAGTAACCCTACTGATTTTCCTAAGTGATAACAAGATTTGGTCGAACTCAAAAATGATTTACAGAGCTCTATAGGCATGATATCTACAACTGTTAATTATGGACCTATAACATGGTTTCTAAGTGAATTACTGATTTTAACTCATAAAGACAGGTTTTATCCCTTTTAGATCCTATAGGTTTGCTTTCTAATCGCAGAATTGATTTAAACTCCTAGGAACATGATTTCTAAGTGCTGATTGCTTTAAGCTCCTATAGACATGATATCTATTAGTTTAAATCCTATGGATATGATTTCTAGGTTTTGAAACTGATTCCTTTTATATTCCTATAGGCATGGTATCTAAGTTGAAAGTGATTTTATCTCCTATATGCATGATATCTATTAATCGTATGTGGGCAGGATTTTAAGCAAATTGCTAGGAAAGTTTATTAGTTCGAACAGAATCCTATAGACATGGTCACTAATGCACGTTGAGTAAAAGTATGTGGATCCTATGAACATGATTTCTAATGCAGAAAGTCTATAAACAGGATTTCTAATATGCAAGTGTAAAAGATTACAGAATTAAACAATTAGAAAATCCTACAGGCAGGATCTCTAAACAAGTAATAGCACTCACATGATTTGATCAACATAATTAAACCTTTAGGCAGGATTTCTACCCAAGTTTAACAAAGATATAGGGAAACCCCCACCCTGATTTTACTAATAAACCCCAAATCTGTTATTATAGAGATTATTACAACCCCGAATGAATAAATTACATAACATTATCCATTACACTATAGGGAGCCTTCATAGGCCCAATATAAACCTGTGAACCAGGCCTTCAACATAGCAACTCTGGAGCATAATAGGGATCCATTCATGGCACATAAAATTAGGTTTCTAGTGTGTCAAAGTTCCTAAGGGCCTCAGGGACCCCGAGCAATGCTCACACCAGAACCTCACTTAGAAAAATAGTTCATAAAAGATTGAAAGACCAACCCCAATGTGTCAGAGTTCAGAGGAGTTTTAAAGACCCTAGGCAGTGCTCACACTTGGGGTGTTTGGAACCTAATTAACTATGAGTAGAAGTTTGAAAACCAGTGGATAAAGGATAAGGCGGACAAGTTTAGAAAATAGCTTAATTTTCAGAAGCAGATTACAAGGTTGCAAAAATAACTGCATCAAGAAACAAACAACTTCATGTTCAGCACATAATCCAAGCAGATTGGCATTTGTTTTAGGCTAGATATTCATACGAGTATTCAAAGCAATCACAAAAGCAAGAACACTTGAATTAAACAGACATAATTAGCCACATATTGATTACGGGCTTGCAGTCTCTAGAAAAGTTCAGAGCTGACTTAGGAAGAATTTCACATTATTGAAGATAACTTAGTTTAGCATTATCACTATGTGGGATCATGTAGTCACATAGCAATCAAAATCATGATGAGGATTTGAAATAGACTAACCAAATAAAGCATATAGAACAGAACAAAATAACATGAGTTAAAGCATACCATTTGAGAATAAAGCAAACAAGAATGCAATAGCAATTAGAATCCAGAGAATCTGGCCTTGGCTTTCACCCGGCCAAATAGTGCAGAAATCAGAACAATAGAAAAAGAGGGCTTAAGTTTTTTGAGAACAGAGAGTTTTGAAAGTTGTTCTGAAAGGGGTTGTATAGCGTGGTCAAAATCATAACACGGAGAGGGTTTAAATAGCACACAATAGCGTAAAACAAATAACATAATGAACCAGTCACACACAAATAAGGTATGACAATCAATTAACAGTCAATTAAGGTCAACATGAATCAATTAACAAGACAGAATTGAGTAAGTACCACTTAATTTAAGGAAAATCTCACATGGAATCAATCATCAGCTATGAATAAGGTTAAATAAGGTAAGAATTCATTCCAAAATCAATTAGGAGTCAGAACACAAAATCAAGCCAGTAGAACGAATAAGTAATCACATCAATAAGGTAAGAGCATGTAAAACCTTAACAAGGAAATGCTGGTACTAAAGTAAAGTTGATTCCCAAACACTAATTTAGGTAAGTAAAATCAATTAACATTTAATTGACAGAAATAAAGGTACGGGAAAAAATGGTAGAATAAATAGTCAAATAATCGAATCTCTAAGAAATACAAAGACATATAGATGGAGCTTAATTAAGTCAAGTAAAATCAGTCGAAAAAAATGAATAAGAAAACCAGAGATGAAAACATTTAAATGTTAAAAACTTTTTGCAGAAATTTTTAGAAATCAAAACCCTAGCTTTTAGGGTAAATGAATCGGTCAATAATAATAGTAAAAACCGAAAATTATAAGGGATAAATACCAAACAAAAACAAATCGCTTCAGATCTAAAGAGATCTAAACGGGTTCAACCAGAAAATAGCCAGGTTCATGAAAACAAACAAAAGCGAATCAAATCTGGTTTGAACCAGAGATTTGAAACCCTAAAAATACAAAATATTCGCACTCACAGGTATTAGAATGAACATAGACGGAATAATCGAGAAATGAGAGACTTCGAACCAGATTTGGTTCGAGTCTCTTGAGATTCACATCAAGTAACATAGAAATCGTATAACCGGTAGAGAGATGAGGCCAGATACGACATGAAATCGAAGAAAAATCCCATGAATCAGGAGGGGATGTGTGACAGCGAGGCTAGAGTTTGAGGGGGGGGGGGGGGAGAGAGTAGAGAGGAGAGAAGGGATCCAGAGGCGGCGGGTTGGGGGGAAATGAGGATAGGGTTTGGGGTTTGGTATATTAAAAAATGAAGGTTGATTTAGGACCGTTGATCTTTTGAGATCAACGACCAGGATTAAATTTAGTCGGGGCGGGTTTGATTAAGCGGGTATGGGTATGGGTATGGGTAGTTGGGTTATGGGTTAGGGTAATTGGGTTGGGAGGTCCGAAAATTTAATTAAAAGGGCTATATTTTAAATACCCACTTAAATTAATAAAATAATTTATAAAAATAATTGATAAATGATAAAAAATGTTATTTGTATATGAAATGATATAAAATAATTACTTAATATTATAAAATACAAAAAGTTATTTTCCGTGTAAATAAAGTAAGTATGCATACATGGGCTATTATTGCAAAGTTATTGCAATTATAACCTAAAGATACAAATATAATTATGCATAAAATGATTAAAGCTTTATATGAATATAAATGATAAAAATTAAGTAATAAAATTATTATAAAATCATTTGTGATATATATATATACATGAAAAATTTGGGTATCAACAGCTGCCCCTCTTTACCCGGGAAGGATGAAAGAGTTATCGGGTAAAGATATGATTGGCCAATTTTGACCGAATAGAGTGATTTGAGAGATATAGGCCGCACTCTGGTTTCTTAGCTGCCTACATATCCCTGGTTTTACAGGAATCAGGCCGTGTGTAGTTCTAGATCCACCAGTGGAATTACCCGATGGAGTTGTCACAAGGACGGATACAAGGCTTTGAACAGGTGAAACGATTATGGTGAATGGTCAGGTTTGAAATAATTCGAAGGGACTGGAGCGGGATTGCTCCTGTTGGGATAACAGTTACTCACTAGGTCACCTGCAAATCAAAATATGTACTACAAGCATAAAATCTTCGTAAATTTAGACATGATGCAAATTCCCTTCAGACCATGAAAACTGTCTTTGGACGGTTGAGGATGATGTCCTTAGACCATGACATCCCGGGCCATAAATTGTGCGGTAAGGGATTCGTAGGCTATGGAATGATGTTCTCGGGACATGACAATGGTGCCTCCGAACCATGACGCCTTTGAATAATGATGTGCACGTTTGAGAGATCCTCAGGCCATGACATGGTGTCTTCTAGCTATGAGGATGGTGCCTTCAGACTATGATGCCTTCGGACAAGTTGGCTATATTTCAGCCCATGAGGTGCAGAGACATTATTCTAGAAGCAACAAGACAACGCTTAGGCTTGTATGAAGTTGAGGGCAGAGCTTAGACCGAGAGAAGAGAACCATGCAAGAGAGACAGTGCTTAGTCTCGTGCGAGATTCAGGACAGTGCTCAGTCTCATGCAAAGAGAAGGCATTGCTTAGCTTTATGCAAGCTTTTTGAGACAGGGCTTATCCTCATGCAAAGATAAGGCGGTGCTTATCCTTATGCAAGTAGGGAGGCATGGCTTAGCCTCATGCAAGGTTCGGGACAGTGCTTAGTCCCATGCAAAGAGAAGGCAATGCTTAGCCTTATGCAAATAGGGAGGCAGGGCTTAGCCTCATGCAAGTAAAGAGGCCGGGCTTAGCCTCATGCAAGGGTTGAGATAGGGCTTAGTCTCATGCAAAGAGAAGAAAGTGCTTAGCCTTATGCAAGATAGGGCTTAGCCTCATGCAAATAGAAGGCGGTGCTTAGCTTTATGCAAGTAGGGAGGCAAGGCTTAGCCTCATGCAAGGTTCGGGACAGTGCTTAGTCCCCTGCAAAGAGAAGGAAGTTCATAGCTTTATGCAAGTAGGGAGGCAGGGCTTAGCCTCATGCAAGGTTCAGGACAGTGCTTAGTCTCATGCAAAGAGAAGGCAGTGCTTAGCCTTATGCAAGTAGGGAGGCAGGGCTTAGCCTCATGTAAGGTTCGAGACAATTCTTAGTCCCATTTAAACAGAAATGCTTAGCCTTATGCAAATAGGGAGGCAGGGCTTAGCCTCATGCAAGATTCAGGACAGTGCTTAGTCCCATGCAAGCGAGAAGAGTAAGGGCGGAGTATTCTTAGCTGACAATGTGTTTCATGCATAGAGATTGTGCTGTTGTGACGGCGTTTATCATGATGACATGGTCCTGCATCCAAATAAAATTTGTGAATTTTGCGGGGGAGTTTGGTTCGTGCCTTTGCTTGCTCGATTTGCTCCGCTTTGTCGGAAGATCCTGTTCAGGCTAGTAGGGTAGCATTTGCTAAAGCAGAGTTTCTTTTCAAAATCATGCGTATATAATTTTCAAAGATATAGTAATATATAGTTTAGAAATTAGTTAGATGAACCAGCAACTGTGACAAAATTAGAGACATTGCGACTTCTTCTGCCGTAGATTTTTTAGGGTCCTCCTCAAAATTCTTCCCCAGTTAACCAGATAACCTTTCTGACTGCTCCACACGCTGCGGTTGGCTGAACTTGCTTGGGAATTTTGAGGGTCCACCTCAAAATTCTGCCCTAGTTTCTGATTGTGGGGGAAATAATTTTTTTATTGAATTGTGACCGAACCCACAGGGCTCCCTATGTATCCCCACTTAAATGTGAATCAGGTCGAGCGTAGTTCAATTTACACCATATAGAGAAGCATAAAATTATTTACACATAATATCTTTTGATTGCATCTAAGTTGATTGGCTTTGGCCATATTTCCCTGTCCATTTCTGCGAGTATGAGCGCTCCTCCCGTCATTACTCTGTGAACCATGTAGGGAACTTTCCATTTGGGAGAGAATTTCCCTTTGGCTTCATCTTGATGTGGAAAGATCCTTTTTAGCACTAGATGCCCCGGTGTGAATTGTCTTGGCTTGACTCTTTTGTTGAAGGCTCTGGACATTCTATTCTGATAAAGCTAGCCATGACATACTGCATTCATCCTCTTTCCATCTATGAGGGATAGTTGCTCATAGCGGCTCCTTATCCATTCTGCATCGTTGAGTTTGGATTTTTGTATGATTCTCAAGGAAGGAATTTCTACCTCGGCGGGAATGACAGCTTCAGTACCATAAACCAGCAGATAGGGAGTTGCCCTGGTTGATGTGCGAACTGTAGTACGGTATTCCAGTAAGGTGAACGGTAGTTTCTCGTGCGATTTTTTGTGATTCTCTACCATTTTCCTTAGCATTTTCTTGATGTTTTTGTTGGCAGCTTATACGACTCCATTAATTTGAGGCTTGTACGCCGTGGAACTCTTGCGCTTGATTTTGAAAGTTGCACACATGGATTTCATCAAATCACTATTGAGATTGGCGGCATTGTCAGTGATGATGGATTCTGGAACTCCAAATCGACAAACGATTCGGTCGCGGGCAAAATCCGCAATGACCTTCTTGGTCACAGCTTTGTAAGATGAAGCTTCAACCCATTTAGTGAAGTAGTCGATGGCCACTAAAATGAACCGGTGCCCGTTTGAGGCGGTGGGATCGATTGGTCCAATGACATCCATTCCCCAGGTAGCAAAGGGCCAAGGTGAGCTTGTTGCATTAAGCTCGTTCGGCGACACTCGTATCATGTCTGCATGTATCTGACATTGCTAGCCTTTTTGAACATACCGGATGCAGTCTGTTTCCATGGCTATCCAAAATTGCCGGCCCTAAGTATCTTCTTGGCCAAGACAAAGCCATTTATGTGTGGGCCGCAGGTTCCGGCATGTATCTCCTCGAGCAATTTAGAAGCCTCTTTTGCGTCAACACACCTTAACAGTCCCGGATAAAGAGTTCTTCTATATAGGGTTCCTTAACTTTGGAAGAAGTGATTGGACAACCTCTGAAGTGTGCGTTTCTGAGTATGGTTTGCATGCTCCGGGTATTCTCCTTTTGCCAAGTACTCTTTGATGTCGTGGAACCAGAGTTTTTCGTCTGATTCTTCCTCAACATGAGCGTAATATGCCGGCTAGTTATGGATCCTCACTGGGGTAGGATGGATGTAGTTCTTGTCTGGATGTTGTATCATTGATGACAAGGTGGCCAATGCTTCTGCAAATTCATTCTGAATCCTGGGGACATGCCGGAACTTTATCTTCGTGAACCTCTTCTTTATTTCTTGTACCTGATGCAAATAGAGTAGTATCTTGGAATTCTTAGTAGCCCACTCTCCTTGTACCTGGTTCACAAGTAGATCTGAGTCGCCGATTACCAGCAGTTCTTGAACGTTCATATCCACAGCCAGGTTGAGCCCTAATATGCAAGCTTCATATTCTGCCATGTTGTTAGTGCATGGGAATCTGAGTTTTGCAGACACCGGATAATGTTGACCAGTTTCTGATACCATGACGGCTCCGATTCCTACTCCCTTGAAGTTTTCCGCCCTGTCGAAAATCATTCTCCAACCATCGTTGGCTTCAGCAATGTCTTCTCCTACTAGTGATACCTCTTCATCAGGAAATTACGTTTTCAAGGGTTCGTATTCTCCTCCTACAGTATTTTCAGCAAGGTGGTCTGCCAATGCTTGTCCTTTCTGCTTTCTGAGTTACATAGATGATGTCGCATTCACTCAGCAAGATTTTGGCCAGCTTCCCAGTAGGCATGGGCTTCTAAAAGATGTATTTCAAGGGATCCATTCTCGATATGAGATATGTCGTATAAGCATAGAAGTAGTGCCTTATCTTCTGAGCTATCCAGGTTAGAGAGCAGCAAGTGCGTTCTAGCAGAGAGTACCGTGCTTCATAAGGAGTGAACTTCTTACTCAAGTAATAAATGGCATGTTCTTCTCTCCCTGTCTAGTCATGCTGTCCCAGAACGCAATCGAAAGCTCAATCTAACACTGCAAGGTAGAGTAGTAGTGGTCTACCAGGCTTTGGCGGAACCAAGACTGGTGGTGTGGACAAGTATTCCTTGATTTTGTCAAAAGCCGTTTGGAAATCCTCGGTCCAACTTGTTTCAGCGTCCTTCTTCAGCATTTTAAAAATTGGCTTGCATATTACTGTGGATTGTTCTATGAAACGGCTGATGTAGTTGAGGCATCCCAGGAAACTCATCACATCTTTCTTGCTTTTTGGTGGTGGTAATTCTTGGATGACTTTGACCTTTGATGGGTCCAACTCTATTCCTCGGCGACTGACGATAAATCCCAACATTCTTTCCGGCAGGAACCCCGAATGCACACTTTGCGGGGTTTAGCTTCAGGTTGTACTTCCGTAGCCGATCAAAGAATTTCCTCAAGTTTGCTATGTGATCCGCGTCCTTCTTGGATTTAATGATGACATCATCCACATATACCTCTATTTCTTTATGTATCATGTCATGAAAAATAGTTTTCATGGCCCTCATGTAGGTGCCCCTAACATTCTTTAGACTGAACAACATCATTTTGTAGTAGTACACTCACCATGGTGTAATGAAGGCTGTTTTCTTGGCGTCTTCTTCGTCCATCCAGATCTGATGGTAACCTGCAATGCAATCTTCAAAGGACTGGAGTTCATGCTTGGCACAGTTGTCGATTATGATATGTATATTCGGCAGCGGGAAATTATCCTTTGGCTTGCTTTGTTAAGATCCCGATAATCAACACAGACTCTGACTTTTCCATCCTTCTTCGGAACAGGTACTATGTTGGCTAACCAGGTTGGGTATTACACTACCCTGAGGACTTTGGCTTTGATTTGTTTAGTAACCTCCTCTTTGATTTTCAAGCTCATGTCTGGCTTGAATTTCCCGAGTTTCTGCTTTACTGGCGGACACATTGGATTTGTGGGCAACTTGTGAGCCACTGTGGATGTTCTCACTCCGGTCATATCGTCATACAACCATGCGAAACTGTCCTTGTATTCTTTCAGGAACCGAATGTATTCCTCTTTCTCTGACAACGCCAAATGGATGCTTATGCGAGTTTCCTTGATAGTCTCGGAATCTCCCAAGTTGACTATCTTAGTCTCGTCCTGGTTGGACTTAGGCTTGTTCTCAAAATTGTCTACTTGTCTAACAATGTCCTCAAGTATTACATCCTCTTCATCCATTTCTTCCAAATCACTATCCTTTTGTTGCGTCGTCTCATTACATGTCACAATCATTGGTTCATCAAGATAGGAAATAAAAACTCAAATAAAATATGATTTTCAATAACCCAAATAACGTTTTTGGAACATTGAAAATATTATTTAAAACAAAAATGCAAAAGGGGAAATCATTTTTTTCAGAAAAAGTAAACAATGCTATTCAGCCTTGCTACCTTGGGACTCGTCGGGCCCTTGATGGGCTGGCAGTCCAATTCTTGAGGAATGCTCCTCTCCCCACAGTCTGGATAGAGGGGCCTTCCTCCTCCTTCTCCTCGAAGATCACACATCAGTCTATATCACCGTCTTCCAAGAACAAATTCCTCAATGCAGCCAATGCCTCTTCTTCCTCTGATCCCCATATGATATCGGTCTGATGGAAGGTCGGACTTAAGTGCGGCATGGGTTTCTCAAGAGGGTAGTATGGACTACGCCATGGTGGTGACCAATCATCGTATTCCTTCCAGGTGTACTGATACCCCAACCCAAAGGTTGTTCCATGGCGCTTCAGCTGTATGGGCTTGGAGATACCCTGAAGGTTTTTACCGAGCCCCCTGCCAAGTTCATACCCTTGCCATGCCAATATGCTTCCTATATTGCTACTCCACCACTTATCCTTTTCGATTTTGTTAACACGCTCGATGCGATGGTAGGTTTCTCCACCTAACTTCCTTCTATTTTCTACCACCGGAACAGTCTAACTGGTGTAAATGGGGTTGCTCCCATCTCCATGGATGATCACTTCTTCATGGTTCCATTCGAACTTCACAGCCTGGTGCAAAGTAGATATTACATCCCCAACGGCATGTATCCACGGTCGTCCCCGTAGAAGATTGTAGGAGGAGGATATGTCCACCACATGATATTCAACATCAAACCAGGTAGGACCATCTGCAAGCAGAGATTAGTTTCTCCAATGCCCTTTGAGGCCCATCGAACGCTTTCATATTCATAGTCCCTGCTTGTATCTCATGTAGGCCCTTGACCAACCTCTTCAGCGTTGTCAATGGGAAAATATAGAGGCTGGATCCTCCATCTATCAAAACTCTGGCGATAAACGTATCTTCACATTGCACTCTGATGTGCAGTGCCTTGTTGTGGCTTAACCCTTCAGGCGGTAGCTCGTCCTCATGGACAGTGATCTTATGGATTTATAGCACCTGCCCTACCATGTTGGTCATTTCTCCGCTAGTGATGTTTTTGGGAACATATGATTCATTCAACACCTTCATCAGAGCATTCCTTTGTGCTTCAAAATTTTGTAGCAATGACAGGATGGATATATGGGCAGGAGTCTTGTTCAGATGATCAACGACAGAGTACTCCCTTGCTTGCACTTTCCTCCAGAGGTCATCTGGACCGGTCTCAACAACGGGCGGTTTGTTGGAAGCTTTCTTACTGGTTTCTCCCAAATGTTCAGGTGTATAAACCCTTCCTATTCTGTTCATTCTTTGTGCAGCGCCAGACTCTTCCATCTTCGCCTTTTCCTTTCTTCTAGCCACGACCACATAATCCCAAGGTACAACATTGGAATTTAAGGGTGGAGTGGATGCCACCGTTACAGTGAAAGGTGTGACCACTTCAACCTCAAATGGAGTGGGTGTAGCTGCAGGTGGTGTTACTTCTACTTCAAAAGGAACCAATGCGGCTATCTCGACTTCAACTGGAGGCTGTACCTGCACCAAAATGGGATTGAGCGTGGCTGCAGACTTATAAGGATCATCACCTACTCGAATAACCCCCATTGGCCCCTAGGGATCCCACTCTTCATCAGTTTCTATTACATTGACTCCTTGACCCCTGTGATCTGGGAGGGGATTGTTGCGGATATTAGGTGTAATTTCCGTTCCTTGTATGACCTTAGTATCGATCAGCATTTGGATCTTGTCTTTCAAAGTGCGGCACCCATCAATTGTGTGTCCCTTCATACTGGAATGGTATGCACAAGTCTTGTTTGGGTTGATCCATTGAGATGAATTTTCCATTTCCACAATGGGAATATGGGTGACATATCCAGCAACTTTCAATCTTTCGTAAAATTGGTTGATGGGTTCAGCAATGGTGGTGCACCGTCTGGGCGGTTTTCATTCAAAATTAGGCCTAGGTTTTTGGTATTTTGGAGGAGTTGGAGGTGACTGATAGTAGGATGGTTGGGTATTATAAGTGTGGGAGGCAGTAGCGGGTTAGGAATATCTAGGAGGTGAAGGTTGGTATGCGGGTGGAGGTGTTTGGTATACAAATGGAGTTTTCAGACCTTGGGCAACCATTACTGTTCCCACCTCTTCCTTTTTCGATATGCCACCTGATTGTAATGCTTTGTTCGTGGCCTGCAATGCCTCGAAATTTGTCACCATTCCACTTTTAATACCTTCCTTGATCCTTTCTCCGAGCTTGATGATATCGGAGAACTTATGATTCTCAATGACCATTAGCCTTTCGTAATATTGTGGATCCTATGCCCTAACAAAGAACTTGTTCATCTGTTCCTCATCTAACGCCGTCCTGACCTTCGCTGCTTCTGAACTCCACCGAATAGCATACTCGTGGAAAGTCTCAGTTGGCTTCTTCTTGAAGTTCTGGATATAGAAAACATCTGGTGCATTCTCTGTGTTGAAACTGAACCTATTCATGAAATCTGACGCCATGCTCACCCAATTAGCCCATTTCTTGGGATTCTGGCTTATGTACCAAGACATGGCATCTCCAGTAAGGCTTCTCATGAACAACTTCATAAGAATCTTTTCGTCTTTTCCGACCCCCATGATCTTGTCACAGTAAGTTCTCAGATGAACCTTTGGGTCACCCGTTCCATTAAACATTTCGAACTTAGGAGGTTTGTAACCCTCTGGCAGTTCCACATCTGGCTGTGTGCACAAATCTTCGTAATTCAGACCTTCTATCCCTTTACCTCCTTCAACACCCTGGACTCGGCTTGTTAGTTTCTTTATCTCCTCGGCCATGTTCTTGATGAGCAGGTCCTTATCGGCGGATTCTGGTGTATATGAGATTGGTTGCGTGGAGTGGGGTAAGGTTTCTACGTATATAGGGTTTTTCTGGTGAATGCCAAGAGTTTGGGTATAGTGATCATCATTGGTTGAGTTTTGGGGTTCGGGGATAGGTTGTGGGGTATTCTGAGGAGTGTGATAGGTGGTTTGTGGATACTGAGTAAGGAGATGCTGATTTTGAGGATGGGTTGTATATAGGTGAGGTGCGGGAGGATTCTACGGGCGTTTGTTGGGTGTGTTCTGAGGTGGTACCGGGATTTGGGTATTTAGGTGATTGACATATGGGAAATTCAGTGTGAGGGAGAGATTTTCCAAGTTATGGACCTACTCAAGCTCACCCTGTAGTTCAAGTATCTTCTGTTCAAGTCGCACAACCAAATCATTTGGGGCCTGAGTACCCCGACCATCGGAAATTTCCACATTCTCAACACGTGTAGAATTCTTCTTTCTGACGCCGTTCATATCATCCATTTTAGCTTTTCCTTTGCCTTTTGGTACACTTGGAGGAGGAGAAGGTGGAGGGCCTCTGGATCTGGTATGATAAGCTGATGATGCCAGTATGCGTGAACCAACCTTGGGAAATGGGAATAATCAAAAAGAAAGAAAAATAAAAGGGTAACCAAGTCAGTAAGAGTTCTAAAAAATGTTTGCAGTATTTAAACACATAGTGCAGGAATGTAAATTCGCATCCTAATTTGGGAGCCACGTTGTGCCCGAGGTAGGCCTGGAGACAAGTTGATTTGGAGAATTGTAATGCCGATAATTTCCTTATTTCATTGATGTAAAAATAGATGAATCTAAAACAACACAAAATAAGATAAGTCACTAATGGCACTTGGCCTTGTTACATTTGAAGAAGCAAGAACAAATAAACCTAATCTACTTGGTCCTAGAGGGACCTTCTCCAGGCTTGATTCTCTTGGCTCCATCGATCATGTTCCCCAGGTCCCGCATGCCCAACAACAAGTATACCCTTGCTATATCTCCTCCTTCGCTTCCCTCAACATTCTAGCAGTCGACGACTCTTTTCCTTGTCTTCTCTTCCAGCTCCATTAGACCCTGCTCCAGATATTCCAGCCTTTCATTAGACTTGATAGCCATTTCCTTCCATTCATTGATCAACTCCATATCAGTCTTGTGTTGCTCCAGATGCTCGGCCTCGGACTCATGAACTCTTTTGCGTAGTTTGTTGTATTTCACTTGGGCTTCAGCAACTTCGTCTATGACCCTGTTTCCTCGACCGATCCCCGACTCAACTATTCCTGCTATGCTATCTTCCAACAATGATGGGTAAAAGTGCACGTGCCCTGCGTGATATCGGTCTGGCTCGATGGTGTCCTTTTCTACAATAATCTTTAGGTGCCACATATGTTGAGCTTCATATTTGTATGGGATGTCATCATCCTGAAAGTCTTCCCTGTAGTGACTCATTTTAGAAACTCGCGGTATGACTTGCTTCATGCCTGCATGTCTCATAACCCTGATGGGAACATATGGGTATATGCCCCTTAACCCAATCAATACAAAGTATGGAACGTCCCTAGATCTGATGATGAAATCGTCAGTAGGGAACCATTCGAACATCCATTGAACCTGATCCTCAGTCAAATTGTCGAAAAACTGCACCCATTCTGTAGCATTCTCTGGTTGAGAAAACCTATCTGGGATATAGATCATTCTCTTAGGGTGATAAAAATCTATGTGATCGTTCCACGGCCTTCATGGAAGCTCTTGACAATGTTGACTTCTCTGGAGATGCTCTAACAACCAAACCTGTGGCAGCAGATTACAACTCTCGAAGTGTTTGAACCCCTTTTGGCAGCGATCCAAGGCCCGATATATGTCTGCTATGGTCATAGGGACAATGGTATATGTTTGCCCCTCGATTCCGTCCATTAAGGTTTTGGTTACCATGGTCAGTCTGGTGTGAATTTTGTCCCCTTGGATTGGAAACACTATCATACCTAGGAAGCAGATGATGAACACAAAAACCCTGCGGTGAATCCAACCCAAGGAATTGATAGAGAATTCATCTTGGAAGATACGATAGGATTTTCTATGGCCGTATCGTTCATAAAGGAAGTCAAAAGGTATGTAAGACTTCTTCAGACACACCAAGTAATTGTTTTTCCTCAAACCCATCATCTTCAAAACCCTTTGGGAGAGCTATTTTCTAGCACCAATAAATCGGGACTGTCCCGAGGCAGTCCAACAATCCCCCTATTTCTGTCAATAGAGGGGTCATTTTTATGTTTCCAAAACGGAACACGGACCTTTCTCCGTACTAGAACATTATGGCAACTTCAATCAACATATTGTTCGGCTGGATGTCCAATAAAGAAGGCAAATTTCCTAAGACTTTTTTCACATGATTTTTGTTGCTTGACGGAAGATCCTCCCACCGATCTAGCAACAATGGTGGTATGCTACGGTCCATGCCGAACCTAGGGACTTCGTGCCTCATTTTATGCAAAACAAATAAGTTTAGGCCCTTTCCCCCTCTAGATTCGACTATTTATACATCAATGATTAGCATATTGGAACTTATTTCTCCAAATTAATGCACAGATTGTGGTTGTGTCCGTTGGGATTATGGAAACCCCGGTGGACTTTTGGACAAGCCTTTTCTTAAAGGGTTATCATGTGGAGAACATATTAACCCGGGATAAATTTGACCATGATGCATGTACAATTATAATCAAAGTAAGGTTTATATAGAGGTCTAGACTGGTACCCTCAAGCGGACAACTTGAGGGGGAAAGGCGCGGAACAGTCGACTGCATCGCTGATCGACTAGTTTTACCGCAAATAAGCCTTTTCGAATTCAAAGGGGTGATATATAGAAAGAGACACTCATCAAGTGTTGCTATGGTATTGATTACGCACGAGTGGAATATGATGTTGAGCATGATTTATGCAACAAAAAATAGCACGTTGTCATGTATTTGCACCTGAAAAATGATAAATGTGGTATTTAATAATTAAAAAGGCGTTTATGAAAGAAAACAAAGAGACAAGTCAGTTTCCTTAGTAATGAGTAATAATACAAGAAAGAGAAATCGTAAATGCTTGAAAATAGGCAAATAAATTCACATAAAGTGGGAAAGGGAAAGGGTAGGTAGGTATTAACAGAATAATAAATCACGCTTAAATACTAATTCACAAAAATCAGGTTCATTATGGTAAGAGCCTAAAGATTTTCCCCAGCAGAGTCGTTATGCTGTCGCGTCCCATTTTCCTCGCGAAATCGGGTTTCGACATTTCTGAGACAATTCCCTCCCTTTTGGGATTGGGGTGAGGGATTTTAAGAGTCGCCACCTAACGGATTAAAGTGTGTTAGGGCACCTAGAGTATTTAAGTCATGAAACCTGTTAGCATCACCAAAGGTCGGGTAAGGGCTCGAAATTACCTTGAGGGGAAGGTGTTAGGCACCCCTCGAGGTCCACAACGGTGGGTCCCGACCGAACTTAATTAAGCGAATTAGTCTTAAAGAAAAATTAAAAATAATTTAGACATATACAAATTACTTTAAACAGGATTAAAGGGGTCCTAGGTTTTTTAGCCTATAGGATCATTCCATGCAATACTTTGTAACTTCCCAAAGTTGGGGTGCTACTCATAATATTAGCGCATGAGTCATCATCTTCTTTACTACCCGATTACTATCTTTCAGTTGTTACCTAAGCGTTCTAATAGCTTCTAACTCGTTCCTTATGCGTGCACTACCCGTCCATTACCTATGGCCCTGGAGGAATTAGGATTTATATTTAGGGTGGTTCCAGACTAACATATGTTGCTTAAAATGAGAAAGAGCTGGGTGACAAACAAAATTCAGATAGGACTTTCATGTAAGGAACAAATAAGGGCTCACATTGACCTCCACAAGTAGACAACAAATGCACGCAATTGAATCAACAAACTTTATTAATTTAGGATCCTATAGGCAGGATTTCTAGATGAGCAGAACAAAATATAAAGAAGCAATTTTATTAAGGCGAGCTCGAGGCCTATAAGTCTGCCTACTGATTTTATTAAGCATGAATCTAGGCACTCCCAGGCAGCAAGATATCATAATGTTTAGGGCCAGGATCATTAGTAACCCTACAAATTTGCCTAAGTGATAACTAGAATTGGTCGAACTCAAAACTGATTTACAGAGCTCTATAGGCATGATATCTACAACTGTTAATTATGGACCTATAACATGGTTTCTAAGTGAATTACTGATTTTAACTCGTAAAGTCAGGTTTTATCCCTTTTAGATCCTATAGGCATGCTTTCTAATCACATAATTGATTTAAACTCCTAGGAACATGATTTCTAAGTCCTGGTTGATTTAAGCTCCTATAGACATGATATCTATTAGTTTAAATCCAATAAACATGATTTCTTGGTTTTGAAACTGATTCCTTTTTATTCCAATAGGCATGCTATCTAAGTTGAAACTGCTTTTATCTCCTATAGGCATGATATTTATTAATTGTATGTGGGCAGGATTTTAGGCGAATTGCCAGGAAAGTTTATTAGTTCAAACAGAATCCTATAGACATGGTAACTAATGCACGTTGAGTAAAAGTATGTGGATCCTATGAACAGGATTTCTAATGCAGAAAGTCTATAAACATGATTTCTAATATGCAAGTATAAAAGAATAAAGAATTAAAGAGTTAGAAAATCCTATAGGAAGGATCTCTAAACAAGTAATAGCAGTCACATGATTTTATCAACATAATTAAACCTATAAGTAGGATTTCTACCCAAGTTTAACAAAGATATATGGAAACCCCCACCCTGATTTTACTAATAAACCCAAAATCTGTTATTACAGCCCGAATGAATAAATTACATAACAGTATCCATTACACTATAGGGAGCCTTCGTAGGCCCAATATAAACCTGGGAACTAGGCCTTCAACATAGCAACTCCGGAGCATAATAGGGATCCATTCATGGCACATAAAATTAGGTTTCTAGTGTGTCAAAGTTCCTAAGGGCCTCTGGGACCCCGGGCAATGCTCACACTAGAACCTCACTTAGAGAAACAGTTCATAAAAGATAGGAAGACCAACCCCAATGTGTCAGAGTTCGGAGGAGTCTCAAGGACCCTAGGCAGTTCTCACACTGGGGGTAGTAGGAACCTAAATAACTAGGAGTAGAAGTTTGAAAACCAGTGCATAAAGGATAAGGGGGACAAGTTTAGAAATTAGCTTAATTTTCAGAAGCAAATAGATTCAGATTATAGGGTTGCAAACAAAACTGCATCAAGAAACAAACAAATTCATATTCAGCACATAGTTCAAGCACATTGACATTTGTTTTAGGCTAGATATTCATACCAGTATTCAAAGCAATCACAAAAGCAAGAACACTTGAATTAAACAGACAAAATTAGCCATATATTGATTACATGCTTGCACTATCTAGCAAAGTTCAGAACTGACTTAGGAAGAGTTTCACATTATTGAATATAACTTAGGTTAGCATTATCACTAAGTGGGATCATGTAGTCACATAACACTCAGAATCATGTTGAGGATTTGAAATAGACTAACCAAATAAAACATATAGAGCAGAATAAAATAACACGAGTTAAAGAATACCAGTTGAGAAGAAAGCAAACAGAAATGCAATAGCAATTAGAATCCATAGAATCTGGCCTTGGCTTTCAGCCGGCCAAATAGTGCAGAAATCAGAACAATAGAAAGAGAGGGCTTAAGTTTTTTGAGAACAGAGAGTTTTGAAAGTTGTAAAGTTGTTCTGAAAGGGGTTGTAAAGCATGGTAAAAAATCATAACAAGGAGAGGGTTTGAATAGCACACAATAGTGTAAAACAAATAAGGTAATGAATCAGTCACACACAAATAAGGTATGACAATCAATTAACAGTCAATTAAGGTCAGCATGAATTAATTAACATGATAGAATTGAGTAAGTACCACTTAATTAACATGATAGACTTCGAACCAGATTTAGTTCGAGTCTCTTGAGATTCACATCAAGTAACATAGAAATCATATAACCAGTAGAGAGATGAGGCCAGATAAGGCATGAAATCGAAGGAAAATCCCATGAATAAGGAGGGGTTGTGTGACAGCGGGGCTAGGGTTTGAGGGGGGTGGATAGAAGAGAGGAGAGAAGGGATCCAGAGGCGGCGGGTTGGGGGAAAATGAGGGTAGAGTTTGGGGTTTGGTATATTAAAAAAGGAAGGTTGATATAGGGCCGTTAATCTTCTGAGACCAACGACCATGATTAAATTTAGGCGGAGCGGGTTTTATTAAGAGGTTATGGGTAAGGGTAGTTGGGTTTGGGTATTAGGTTATGGTTTAGGGTAATTGGGCTGGCTAGTATTGGGCTGGGAGGTCCGAAAATTTAATTAAAAGGGCTATGTTTCAAATACCCACTTAAATTAATAAAATAATTTATAAAAATAATTGATAAATGATAAAAATGCTATCTGTATATGAAAATGATTTAATATAATTACTTAATATTATAAAAATATAAAAAGTCATTTTTCGTGTAAATAAAGTAATTATGCATATATGGGCTATTATTGCAATTATAACCTAAAGATACAAATATAATTATGCATAAAATGATTAAAGCTTAATATGAATATAAAGGACAAAAATTAAGTAATAAAATTATTATAAAATTATTTGTGATGCAATTAGTAATTATTTAGATAATAAAATGCTAGAATAAATTAATTAAAAATCCTTTAAAATTACAGAAGATTATGAAAAATATTAACTGATGCTCATGCATTATTTTGAAAGTATATATATATATATATATATGTATTTTTGGAAATATACATGGAAAAATTGGGTAGCAACACTAGACTAGGATAAACACGAGGTAACCTTTAATAATTTAACCTAGGATTGGAGAAGCGAGATTGTAAATTTTTTGCAGTATGGGATCGTACCTGAAGACACGAAAGAATGTCTAGCGCTTCGATGAAAAGCTGCTCGTTACTGTCTTATTCGAGATAATTTATATCGAAAAATATTTGGTGGTCCTTTAGCAAGATGTCTCGGACCCAATCAAATAGAGTATGTGATGAGAAAAGTACATGAAAGAAATTGTGGAAATCACGCGGGTGGAAGATCTTTAGTTAAAACACTAATCAGAGCAGGGTATAACTGGCCTAAAATGGAAGAAGACGCGAAAATTTGTACCCAAATGAGATAAATGCCAACGCTATGCTAACAATATGCATCGACTTGCAGAGTTATTACACATGGTTATTTTCCCATGGCCATTTATGAAATGGGGAATGGATATAGTAAGACCTTTACCACAAGCCAAAGGGAAGGTACAATTTTTATTAGTATTGACAAATTATTTTTCAAAATGGGTAGAAGCAGGAGCTTTTAAACAGGTACGAGAAAAAGAGGTGAAATATTTTATTTGACGAAATATTATATGTCAATTTGGAGTTCCAAAAGAGATCATATGTGATAATGGCCCAGAATTTATAGGCTCGAAAATCACAGAGTTCTTTCAAAGTTGGCAAATCAAACGAATCACCTCTTCACCTTATCATCCCGTGGAAAATGGACAAGTTGAATCAACAAATAAGATTATCAATAATTTGAAGAATAGACTAGAAAAATCAAAAGGGAATTGGCCTGAAGAATTACAAAGAGTGTTATGGGCTTATAGAACTACAACAAAAACAGCCACGGGAGAAACTCCTTTTTCGCTTGTTTACGGCTCAGAGGCTTTAATACCAGTTGAAATTGGTGAGCTGAGCACGAGATTCAAATTGGCAACAGAAGAATCAAATAATGACGAGTTAAGAACAAACTTAGACTTACTCTAACAAAGAAGAGAGGCAGCTTTGATTCGGATGGTAGCACAAAAGCAAATCATAGAACGATACTACAACAGAAAGGCTCACCTCAGGTACTTCAAAATTGGGGACTTCGTTCTTAAAAAGGTTTTCCAATAAGTTGCTGGAGCAGGAAAGTTAAATCCAAATTGGGAAGGACCCTATAAAGTTCGAGGTATTGTTGGAAAAGGTGCTTATGACTTGGAAACCAAGGATGGCAAAGTCGTACCCTCGAGTTGGAACATTGTTCATTTAAAGAAGTACTATTTCTAAGAAAAAAAATACCCACAGTTAGGTATCATTTACATGCATTTTTATTTTGTACAGTTAAAATTATACTAATAATTTTAGATGATAGGCAAAAATCTAACCCACACCAAATGATATTATTAGACCTGAAAGACACTTGGAAGTGACATAATTCCCGGTCTAAGGTTACAACCTTTCTGATGGAAATTTAAAGGGTTAAGCAGTCATCATCTAAACTGTATATACCTTCGAGTCCCTATTCCTTTTCATGAAATGGACCACATGGAAGGAATAATCAAGTGCTCGAGATTTCATACTTCAAAGCTCAAACACTTGAGGGACCATAATATGGAAAGCAAAGAAGACTAGAAAAAATCAGAATTCAAGTCAAGCCTGAGGTCTACTTTACCCAACAATTGAAAGTTAAGAGCGAAGTCAAGAGCAAAAAATGCAAGCCTGATTCAAAAACCTACAAAGAACACACTCGTGGATGTAAACAAATGTTTAGGTTAAAGGCAATTATTTGGTCACGGGTTATAAGTTATACCATTGAATTTTTACAAATCTATTGTAAAGAAAACAGTGAAGAAAAAGTCATAGATGATACTTAAATACATGTAAAGTATTATGAAAGTTCGAATGATACAAAACTTTCCTCAAAAAGTTACTCAAAGAAACGTGTGTATTCCTATTTCTTTTTTCGTATATTTACACCATTATGAAGTTGGACGTCTTCTTCATTAAGTGCCCTTCATAAAAAGGTCCTCTTTTATAAATCGTGCTTGTTTCGAAAAGACATGAAAAACTGAAGCCTTTTTTAAAATGCACAATAAAAGAGCAGAACAGAAAATTGAAACAAAATATCACACAAGTTGAGAAAAAACTTAAGATATGATATTATAATAACCTGGTTAAAACTAAGGTGAACTTAGTTCCAACCTGTTTGATTTATACAAAAAAAAACCAAAATGGACTAGGGGTATTTTTTGCCAAAAACTTTACACCTAAATGGGACTGGGGGTAAACCTCAAATTGTTCCAAATTAAAAAACAACAACAAAGATCACTTCAAACTTTTTCACTTTCACTGTGGGGTAGATTGGCTTCATCACCAGAAGGAAGAGCAGCTTGGGAAGGGGAAGGTTGAGCAACAGCTTCACCAGGTATTATCTCATTACCTTCGGGAACATCAACCTCGGGTAAAGAAATACTTTGACTCAGTCGAGCCTTTTCAACTATTTCTCTAGTTTTTGCGATTTCGACTTTTATGTCAAAGCCCTCTTGGATTACTTACATTAATGTCTCGAGGCGGGTATTCAGAAAAGCCCAACTAACATCAACGACTCATTTATCCATCAAGAGCCTCGTAGTCTTTTTCCCACTGCTCAACCTCAACATTTAATTCATCTTTCTCGTTCAATGCTGCATCATAAGAAGCCTGCAGGGGGTAAGGGATTTCTCCAAAAATTTAACTTTGTCTGTGGAGACACGAAGATCCTCCTGAGTTTGTGTGAGCATTTGAACAAGCTCCTAGAGTAAGTTTCCTTTTGGTTCAGCAAGTCTTTTAAGCTCCTAATATCTTCAGAAGCCTGGGAAAGTTTCTCAGCAAACGAAGACTTAAGTAGATTCTTATCTTTGCCCGCCTTGTTTGATGAAGCTTTTTCAATCGCCAACTCCGCTGCCATAACCTTTACTTGCTGCTCCATGGTACATTTTTCTTCCTCTTAAACCTCCATTTCATGTTGAAGACTCTCAAACTTCTCTTTCCAATTGTCTGCTTCAGTACGATATTCATTTATCAACTGCTCCGTGTGGACAATCCTTTTCATCGTCTCCGTACCAATGAAATTGATCTGCATGATGAAAAGGGGAATATGATACCAAAGTTATTTGTAAAAACAACACACGGGTTATACCTTTAAGGAGAAATGCACAATATCGTTCATCCACATAAAATAATTGTGACTTTCTAGCTTTGACATCTCGGCCGGGCCAATTAAAGGTTTTAGCCATACGTCAGCTTGGCCTAATTTTTTCAAAAGATTACCATCGGTAGGAACCTCGATGGTAACCTTCTTCATCGCCCTACTACTACTAGAGAAACCGACTTCAACATGAGAAGTTATGACAGTAGGGATAGTCGAGGAAGTCAAAATAGCCACAGGGAGCAGTAGTGAACACAACAGGTACGGGAAATTGAGGTTCGACTGGAGCAGATGCAGGAAAAATGGCAAGAGGTGTTTCCTCAAAAATTGAGCCAAAATGTTCTTCATCAAACTCTCGGGAGAAAAGCTATTCAATAGAAGCATGGGGTGCAACAGGTGTTTCCTCATCAGAACTCACTATAGTGGCACTTTCAGGCTCAGGGTCAGGCTCAGGCACGGGAATATGACTAGCTAGTGGCGTAGATTCATCATCAGAAATAACTCATCTCCTAGCTCGTGGCTTTCGTACCAACGAGCCTTCCTCTTGTTATTCTTCATCCTCATAGTTCTGCGGCCTGTCAGCTTTACTTTTTTATGAACAACTCAAGATTATCTCTTGAGCCTTTGATAAGGAGAGCCTTGAAGAAGTAATTGAAGCCGCACTGACACCTTAAACAGGAAACCCTAATAAACAAAGGGGACAATAAGTTTCAAAGTAAATACAGAGGTAAGGGAAAAAGTGAAAGGAAAAATTACCATGAGTTTTCACTTTCCAGCCAAATATATTTGAAAGGTATTTCCAAGACCTTTCCTCCATTGGAGCAGCTGTTAACAATTTTTCTACCCAACCAGGAAAATCGAGAATCTCCTCAATGGTTCCCACGGTTGCTGAAAAGGAAAAGTAAAACAGTTACGAGAACATATATTCTTCACAAAAAGAAGAGAAATAAAAGAGTAAAATTACATGCAAAGTTCCACTTCTCATGGAAAGGCATATTCTCTTCACTTACTAATCCACTAGTAGGAGCAGCAACAAATCGAGCATACCATCCACAATCTCTATCGTCCTCAAGGCTGACCAAAACTCTCTTACTTCTAGCCACGAGAGCAAAAATCCCATGACGGAATAATTTAAGAGAGTAAAGATGGATTAGATGGTAGAAAGTGAAAGGTAAAGAAGACATATTTTCTAAGTATCTAAGGCATGCCACAACCCTCCATATAATAGGACCGATTTGTCCTAAACACACATCAAAGAAGCGACAAAACTCAATAATGACTTGGTCAATAGGCGATCTATGTCACGACCCCAAACCAAAACAGGCTGTGAGGGCGCCTATGGTGAAACTAGGCTAGCCATCTAACACAAACGAAAATAACATTTCCCACTTTACATATGTATTCTCATATTCTATTAAAGATTCACTTTTTAAGACAAGTTCAGCAAGAATAATAACAAAAGTGGTCGAATCTAACACCACCCCAGACATCTGGAGTCAACTGTCATGAGAATCTAAAGAAGTAAATACATTGTATGATAATGTGACTTTACTAATACAAGTCCAGATAGTACGAAAAGTCTTTGAACCAGGAAAGGAAAGAAGGCAAGTTGTGGACATTGAGCAGCTACCTCTATCCTTGATCAACTCCAAGTCAAGTAAGAAGTCAACTAGCGCGCTGGCCCGGTACCTGGATCTGCACACAAAGGTGCAGGGAGTAACGTGAGTACGCCAACTCAGTAAATAACCAACGTAACTAAAGACTTGAGTGCAGTGACGAGCATTTAAAAGTGGTAATTTCATAATTACATGTGATAGTGAAAGTAAATAGAGTAAATCAAAGGTCTACATTTACCAAATACTTTGCAAATTCCAGTTTTCTCCATTTAAACTTGCATAAAACATTAACTCAACGTTTATTAAAGAGACTCCGTGTAAAAATGGGTGAAAAACAATAATCTCACAATTCATAGCCTCTCGGGCACAGTATCACTCATAAATAAGGTCTCTCAATCACTCGTGACTCCACTAGCACAAGTCAATGCTCACACTCACCACTCCACTCAACAGGTACCATGAATATACATAACCATTATGGCGTGCAGCCTGATCCACATAACATACGCTGCGGAGTGCAGCACGATCCAAATAAAAGTCGACTGCACCCACTAGGGGTGTACATACTCCAGAGGGGCTCCTACAACCCAAGCGTTATATTGCTGCGGCGTGCAATCCGATCCATATAATATTTGCTGTGGCGTGCAACCCGATCCATAACTAACCTCACAAACTTGGCTCTCGGCCTCACTCAGTCATCCTCACAAGCCACTCGGGCAACTCATCTCAACTCATGGGACTCATCCCAAAGTACCTCACAATATTCTAGAACAATGTGATAACAGTGATAACAACAACATGTATAAAGCATGACTGAGTTCACAAATTTCTATCAAAACTAGTGTGAGAATAGTAAAAAAATACCCCTGAGGGTCTAAGCAAGTCGGCACAAGTCCCCAAACATGGCATATAGCCCAAAATAAAGTATAATTCTAAAAAATACAGGATATCATAAGGTTTCAAATCAAACACGCGGCTTAGTAGTCGCTATGGGACTGACCAAGTCACAATCCCTATCGGTGCACTCCCACACGCTCGTCACCTAGCATGTGTGTCACCTCATACATCAAACCAATACGAAATACCAGGGTTTCATACCCTCAAGTCTAGAGTTACAATCGTTACTTACCTCAAACCGACCCGAAAACTACTTTGTGATGCTCTTGCCTCTCGAATCGGCTCCCAAATGCTCCGAGTCTATCAAAATCAGATTACAACAACACCAACACCAACAACAAACCCAGTTTGATCCCAACATGCGGGGTCTGGGGAGGGTAGTCTGTACGCAGACCTTACCCTTACCTAATGCAAGTAGAGAGGCTGTTTCCAATAGACCCTCGGCTCAGGAAGGGCAAGAAGAAGAAGAGGGAAGAAAGATGGAAAAATAAAAAAAAATAAAAAATAAAAAAAATATATATATAAAAAAAACAAAAAAAAATACGATACCAATAAAAATCACATACCGTAATAAAGGATAAATAGTTTCCAATAATAGCAACAGGGAATACAATACCTGAGGCGAACAAAACCATATACCGTAATAAAAATCTAAGACTATGAAGGGAAATGCATGCTACTAAGCCTATCGGTGAACACTATAAACTACCTACTAACCTTCTACCTTAATCCTCGACCTCCACACCCTCCTATCAAGTGTCATGTCCTCAGTGAGCTGAAGCATCGCCATGTCCTGTCTAATCACTTCTCCCCAGTACTTCTTAGGCCTACCTCTACCCCTTTTCAAACTCTCCATGGCCAACCTCTCACACCTCCTGACAGGGGCATCAATGCTTCTTCTCCTAACATGTCCGAACCATCTCAGCCGCGACTCCCACATCTTGTCCTCCACGGAGGCTACTCCCACTCTGTCCCGGATAGCCTCATTCTTAATCCTATCTCGCCTGGTACACCCACACATCCATCTCAACATCCTCATCTCTGCTACTCTCATCTTCTGCACGTGGGAGTTCTTGATTGGCCAACACTCAGCTCCATACAGCATAGCGGTTTGAACCACCACTCGATAAAACTTACCCTTAAGTCTTAACGGCATATTCCTATCACATAGAACACCGGAAGCGAGCCTCCAATTCATCCACCCTGCTCCGATGCGATGTGTGACATCTTCGTCAATCTCCCCGTTACCCTGGATAATAGACCTGAGATACTTAAAACTCGCTCTTGGGGATAACTTGAGCATCAAGCTTAACCCATACGTCTGCCTCATGGGTCTCACTGAATTTTCACTCCAAGTATTCTGTCTTGGTTCTACTCAGCTTGAAACCTTTAGACTCCGAGGTCTGTCTCCAAACCTCCAACCTCGTGTTAACTCCGCTACGCGTCTCGTCAATCAACACTACATCATCGGAAAATAACATGAACCAAGGCACCTCCCCTTGTATGTGGCGCGACAGTATATCCATCGCCAAGGCAACCAAAAATGGGCTAAGAGTCGATCCTTGGTGCAACCCCATCAACACAAGGAAATGGTCCGAGTCACCACCTACAGTCCTCACCCGAGTCTCAGCATCATCATACATGTCCTTAATCACCCTAATGTATGCTACCGGAACGCAACTAACCTCCAAACACCTCCACATGACCTCCCTCGAAACTTTATCGTATGGCCTTCTCCAGGTCAAACTCCCCGACATGAATCCAAACTGATTCTTGGAAATAGACACGCACCTCCTCACCCTGACCTCCACCACTCTCTCCCAAACCTTCATAGTGTGACTCAATAACTTGATACCCCTATAATTGTTGCAATTTTGGATATTACCCTTGTTCTTGTAAAGCGAGACCAACGTACTCCACCTCTATTCTTCGGGCATCTTCTTTGCCTTAAAAATAACATCAAAATATGCTAAAGAGACGAAACCCATTCGAAAATTATCATAATTAGACACAATTCCCAAAATTGGTCAAACCCGACCCTCCGGCCCACGTCTCAGAATTCGATAAAAATCACAAAACCGGAATCTTTATTCTCCCACGAGTCTATACATACCAAGAACATCAAAATCGTACCACAATTTCCCCTTCAATTACTCAATTAAAGTCTCCAATTTTCCATGCCCTAACTTCCCCAATTTTGGGTTTAATGTCACGACCCAAAACCGGTCCAGGTCGTGATGGCGCCTAATGGCGAAGTT
Source organism: Nicotiana undulata (assembly GCA_005239495.1). Taxonomy (NCBI): domain Eukaryota; kingdom Viridiplantae; phylum Streptophyta; class Magnoliopsida; order Solanales; family Solanaceae; genus Nicotiana; species Nicotiana undulata. The sequence continues at coordinate 76,900 of ML245090.1, forward strand.
AGGCAAGCCAACGAACAACAATAACAATAAAAATGCGGAATACAATAACAATATGGGGTAAGGCCGTAGAAACAAGCTGGACCACAGCTAGGCCCAATATATATACAACCCCGATAACTACAACAAGTGTGTGCCAGGACTAGTGTCACAGTGTCAACGGGCGGCTACATAGATACAACAGTAGAAATACATATACAAGATATACAAGCCGCAGTCTGGAACAAAAGACTGAGCAAAATGAAACTAGAAGGCTCCAGAGGTGCTGTCAGGAAAACGCCAAGAAGACAGCTCACCGTGTGGAGCGACACCGCGATCAGTACCTATCAGCTGACGGACGAACAGACGAACCAGCCTCAATACCTGCAAAGTCAAGTGCANAAACTCGTAAAGAGTAGTGACGAGAGGTAGAATACATACTCACTAAGGTCCAGTACATAATAAAATAAAATACATGCTGAGCAATAAATCATATGAGAAAGTACATCAAGTATAAGAACATGTAAGCAACAATCAGTAATTGATCTCAAACATAGTCTTCCTTTGTAAGCTATTCATAGTTATATTACTTGTTCTCTTTCTCATTATCCGAAATGTCTTATCTTTATTCTCAATTGTTCACTTTCCAGTACTCTGTATTGTTTCTCAACTTACCCTCGTACGATCCCAACTCAATGCAATGCGTATATATATATATAACCGACACGGACAAGACTATCGGCCGAAGTCATAAGGG
>MDKH01191797.1:0-15315 GCA_005239495.1 Nicotiana undulata
TGTGCTGATTCTAAGAGGTTCCCTCAAGGTTTTTCTGCTGAGTGCAAGAGTTCAAGATTTTAGACGATGGGTTCACTTGATCTACTTCCTAATGTTCAATGCATATTCTATTGGTTTTTGGGATTGGTTGTTTGCCTGTGAGATGAGAGTATGAAATTCTTTATTCTTTGTACCAATAAAAGTTTTGTTTGTTACTCATTTCTTAGTGTATTGAAGTTTCTTTTTGTAATCGAATGTGTATGGTTACTTTCTTCTCTTAATAAAATAATGTTATGTCATGACGAATGGATGTGCTTACTCGATGAAGTAGTAATTTCTGTCTATACGTGAAGTTTTCAACTTTTAAAACACATCATTTGTTATAAGATATAGACCAAAAGTAGTATGAATAGATGAAAAATTTAGTTTAAACATTCATAAATTAGAAGACACAGAGCCTAAATTACGTCAAGAAATTGAGAAGACTAACCTCAGGAGTATATATTCAGACAATAAGGTAGTTGGATGTACAATATCATCACATATCCTTTCCAGTTATCATATATCTCCTAGCTAAAAGGCAGTGATTCTGGATTGAAATTTGAATTCTAGAAAAATGGTAAGTCACTATCTTGAAAAAGAAAAACCTCAGTAACTTTCATAGGCATAAATTTCATGCACAATGAACCAAACTATTTGTATTTTCAATATACTACAAAGATTGATATACTTCGCGGACCGACGGCTTCATTCCAAACTTTGAGTAACAATGTATTTATGATTTATGAGTTCACATGTTTCAGGAAAGCATGACAGTCTCCTACTTCTCTATCTGGCCTTTAGAAGATATAGCGAGAATCAATTTGAAACCGTAAGAACGAACTAGCATCTGGTCCAAGGACCATTGTAATTTACAGTTGAAGAAGGAATACTTCATTGCAAAATACACCAATCAGTTTCAGAAATGCAAGCACTATAAGCGGTTGCACCGCTACACATGTTCAATTTCGCACCTAAAGACCGCTGGCCCCCTCCCCCTCACCATTTCGTGTTTTCCTGACCAATAGGCTAGTCAACCCTAAAGAATAAAAGAAAGAACATCACATTGCAATTGCCCTTTAATATTCTATACCAAGCACTCGGCCACTATTTACAGATTATCCAGTTATCCTCCACATGAGCCGAAAGCAAGCTCCTGTATGCTAGTTGTGCTTTGGAAATAACCTCCCAATAGTCCCCACAATCTTTTTGATGACGAACAGTCCCAACCGTCTTAGATACATGATGGATACTTCAAGTCCAACTCCTAATACCAAAGGAGAAGTTACAATGTTCGCTGAGTGTTTTTTTTCCCGTCTCATTACTTCGCTCTCGTCTTTATCCTCAGCAGCTTCTGAAAGCGTTAAATGAAGAAATACACTGAATTACTCAAACAGTCAATGTTCCTACTACTTCCACAACTCCTCTATTCATCTGAGCTCCTGAATTGCTAAATTCAGACAAAATCACACTTTGTCCTTTTTTTGGATTAGGCCTGTGGTTATTAGGCCCCGTGCCCTGAGAAACTACAGAAACTGATATGACCATACAGTCCATAGCAGCTGAATGTCAAGTCAAACGCGAGAATTTTGACCTTCAGCAGAAGAAATTTTTAATCTCAAATTCACAATGAGGCTACAAACTTCATATTTTCTTTAAACCCCTAACATCTTCAAACTTTGCTATAAGAAAATCTTTATTGCTAGAAACTTTGCTTTGAGTGGCATTAAAAGAAAGTCCTTATTTTAATGCCACTCAAAGCATATAGCTAATGCGAATTTCGGTGCACAGCAAAATATTCCTGTCCTGAGCAAATGCATATGGAAGTTTTCAACATTTTCTCCCTATATGCAGTAAGCCTCAGTATATACAGCAATATCTTGTTTTAAATAGAGAATTATGAAATGCTTATTCAACAACAACAACAATAATAATGCCTTAATTCCTATCGAGTTGGGTCCATAATATTTCGAAAGAATGTACCTATGGATTATGTAACGCTAGGCGTTCTTTAATATACTCTAATGGTTATATCTCAGAATACTAAGAATCTTCTAGTGCACTAGTCTTCTAGTAGGTATCACCTATACGCTGGGGCATAGCTAGTATAGGACTTGCGGGTTCGGCCCAACCAGTAATTTTGGTCGAAATAAATTGTTAACTTAGAACCCAGTAACATAAACAAACTAGAATCTCGAACTCACAAGCTTCTAATCCTGGTTCCACCTCTGCCTATACGGATTTACAAATCCATTATTTTCAATCTTTTGGTCCATACAAAATGAAAAATAATTGCCAATCATGAGAACAGACTCCTCAAATTACCCATTCAGAAAAAAAAAATCAAGAAATTAGCACAATTAACGAACTACTTGGCAAAAAGAAACAAAACAATTTCAATCAGAGTTGGATTTGAGCTGATTTTACACGATATGTCAATATAAAATAACAATGAAAGCAACAGACACAGAAAATTTGCCAATATACTCGCAGAAGAAATAAACAAATTTTAGTGTTGTACCTTTTGGGGAGAAAAAACCAACTTCCCAACAAATGTAGTTGCAATGCCATAGTCATAAACCTTGGTTTGGTTGGTCCAAAAACTAAATGGTAAAAGGTCTTCACATGGACGTCGGAGAGACACTGAGGAAGTTGCATTCAAAACAATATTCTTCACGCGCGCACACACACACAAAATCTCTCTTCTGTCTCTTCATATCACATTGGACAGCTCCATTTTATATGTCCCTTTTTGTTTCTTCTTTAGAGACAGTTTCAAAAACGCAACTTTGTTCTTACTTTTTTGTCTGATGTTTCTGTGGGTTTTACAACGGGTTTATGAGATGCACCAAGTACGAGGAAGAGGGAAGTAAGGGCGCTTGTTTTATAGTACCTACTTTTCTGCATAACCAAGTTTTAAAATATAAATAATTAGATATATCGAAAAATCAACGAAATAATAAATATACATAAAAATAAATTTAACTTTTATTTGGCAAATACATGTTTGTCATAAATTTTGACTATATTTTGACAAAATTCCTAATTCCAAAATCAGCTTTGAGCCAAAATATCACTATTACATTTTTTAAAATTTGTCCCAAACTTTTGTATTCTATAAAAAGCCCACCATTTATTATTTTGTAACAATGTGGCTTCGTCTTCTCAATCATCTAATAGTGTATCATGTAGTTCATTATAAAAATTATAATTTTGTACCAAATTTATTTATGTTCAGGATTGTGGTTTGCGATAATATAATGAAATTATTAATGAAGGTATTGTTGGTTATTTGTGATAGTTTTTAAAACTTGTGAGAATAAGTCATGTTTCATATTTTTCCAAAATAAATTTGGGAAAAATGTTTTGAAAACTGATGTCAAACTTCATCCAAATCAAAATTTTCAAAATAAATTTAAGAATCTATAGCCTAACGCTAGTAAAAAAATCCTCACCGGTTCGAAAATATTTGGACTAATTACGATAATTATTAACTAAGTAATTCAATAAAAATATTAACTCTTGCCTATTAATTTTTATTTTGATGTACATAGAATCTTACCAATATGATTACTTATCGGGTAAAAAAGCGGAGTACTTGTAAAAAGGGAGGGGGCAAAAGGAACCAGTTCAGTTTTAAGTCAAAGTGTCGAACACGTCGCGAATGGTGTTGCTAATAAGAGACTACGTTCGTGTTTGGACATACATTTTGGTTATTTATTTACAAAAATAAATTGAAAATATTGTTTGCTCATAAAACTTTTACTTCTTCGGTTCATAATAAGTGATCAATTTATTTTTGGCACGCCCATTAAGAAAATACTAAATTATATATAAAAGTACCTAGTATGACTAAACTACCCTTGATTAAATATTTAATGCGAGGATTATTTTATAAAAACAAATTGAATTCTTTCTTGATTATATTTCAAAAACTAGTTTTGGGACAGATTTTGGGTGAAACTTTTCCCACTCACAATTTTAACTTTATTTCAAGTGAAAAATATGTTCAAACACAACTTTAGCTATACTTTTAATATTTTAAAGAAGTACCAGTTCGCTCATAAAATTCAAAACTTGAGAAGTAAGGGAATATTGATGGCTTTTGTTGAACAGAGAGCGAACGGACGTCAAGTGACTTTGATATCATGTTGGCCTTTACTACTAAGGGGGTTGGGGTTTGATAAATCAAGACTGGGGCTTCGTTTAGCCGCCTATGTAGTAAAAAAAACTCCGAATTTGACGTTGAATAGCCATAGTGAGTTCATCACCAATGGTATAAGCAGAGGAGGCAAAATGCAGTAACAGATCGCTTCTTCCAAAGCGCGTGCCATTCGTTCTGCTCGCAACAATCCAATAAGTTCTCCGGGTAAAAAAACATTAGACATTCCATCTTCTGAAACCAACACTCTATTCAATTATCAAAAAACATTTAATAAGGACAAAATGAGAAGGAGGGAGTTAACAGTCTTTTACCATGATAGAATTGAATTAACACAAAGGGCAGTAAGATAGAACATTTGATTATTTGAGAGAACACTATATACATATCAATCAGTTCAATAAAAATGGTATCTTAAGCAGTTACACCAGAAATAAATACATCAATCTACAATTAATTAGTAATATTTAAAAAAAGTACCTCTCAAAATTGTTAAATCCAAAACTTAATTACAGAAAAGAAAAAAAAAACACTCAACTTATTGCAACAAGCTCTTGTTTTACAGTTTTTTTCCATATCGAAGATAACACAATATGCTGATTGCAACAGTCGATGCAGCGACCAGCATCCATTCGGTGTTTACACCAAACCAATCGAACTCATGTCTTTCATTAATCACATTTTCCTGCTCCTCTATTTTCTTTTCCAATTCAGCAACTTTAGTATTCATCTCATTAACTCTCTGTTCCAATCTATCTTTTACAATAAGCAACTCCTTTTCCCACTCTTTAATTTTTATCATCAGATTTTGATCATTTCCATTTGCCTCCAACTTCTCAATTTTCAACAATAACTCATTTTCTCTACTCTTTAAGCCCTCTATAATTGCCTTAAGTCGCGATAATTCAGAATTCGACTCCTTCAGATTGTTCATTGCAGTTACGAGATCATTCTCACCCCCCATATCTGTGTTAAAAATTTGAGAAATTGAATTGAACTTTTGTTATTGCTGAGGAATATCTGAATAACGAATGAAAGGAATTGATCTCATTTTGTATTTATATATACAATGTGAAAGTTCAAATGTGGGATGCTTATGAAACGATGTGTCTATATATTATTACCGTTTGCTAAAATTTAATCCCTTCCTAAATTATTTCACTAGCATGAGTAAGACAATAAGAAAACACTCTTGAAATTTTTGATATAAAATAAATAATAACCATTTGTGTTAATATAGATTATCTAATTAAAGATAGAATTAAAAGTTTTAAATTCAATCATAATTAAATATAATATCATACTTTTTGAAATAAACTAAGAAGAAAACTACGTCATATAAAATGGGAAAGTAACTAATATTCGACTCATGGACATGTTACTGTGATTACATGACACAATCATGCAAACGAAACAAAAAAAAAAAAAAAAGCTTAGCATTATATGTCTGTTTGATTGATATCTTTTGGTTGGTTACAATTTTTTAAATGTTCTGCCTGTATAAAACACCATGCCTTTTCTCCTATCCTTTTGTTTACCCTAAAAAATGGATATCAATTAAAATTTATATGTGATTTTAAAGATATGTGAATTAATTCAATACAAATGATTAATGACGTTAGCTTTATCGGACAAAAGACGTGATAAATTGTCAAACATTTAATGAGAGTGATCCCAGACTCAGTATCACCTTAATGAAGTGCCTGCCTTTGGTTCTGAGCTCACACTGATGTAGAACTTATGAAAAAACGTAAGAACTTTGAATAACAGAGAGAATAGGAATATATTGCATTGATATGTGTGTTACAATGTGTAACGGACCCGGCCGGTCGTTTTGAGTATTACCACCCCGTTCCCCCATTTACCGCTCAATTAGTGCTTTACAACTATTATGTGACTTGCCGGGGTAATTGGTTCGAGCCCGGTGAAGTTTCAGAATGAACTGATACACTTAGTCTCTAGGAGGAAAGCTTAAGTTCAAAAGGTTGACCGGATGTTGACTTATGTGAAATGACCCCGAAATAAAATTTTGATGATTCCAATAGTTTCGTATGGTGATTTTGGACTTAGAAGTGTGTCTGAAAATTATTTGAAAGCCCGTAGTTAAATTAGACTTAAAATGGCGAAAATAAGAAGTTTAAGTTGGAAGTTTGACCGGGAGTTGACTTTGGATATCGAGGTCGAAAACCAGTTCTGAATATTTTCATATGTCCGTTATTGTAACGATCCGGTCGGTCGTTACGTAGAACCTGCATTATAATTACTGTTATTGACTCGCCATAAGTTGGTTATACTGTTCTTGATGTGTTAGAGTTGGTAGGCTTGGAATCGAAATGGTTGTAGTGAGAGTTTAGTCATTTAGTCTCTAAAAATAACCTTATAGTTGGAAAAGTCAACTGAGAGTTGACTTATTAGTAAACAATCTCTGAATGTGGATTTTATGGCTCGGATAGCTTCGTTAGGTGATTTGGGACTTAGGAGTGTGTTTGAAATATTTTAGTGATGACCGGTGTAGAATTAGGCTTGAATTGGCGAAAGTTAGTTTTTGATGATTTTCGGTCGGTAGTGGAAAATAGGCTATCGGGGTCGGAATAGAATTTCAGAAGTTGGAACAGGTTCGTAGTGTCATTTTGGATATGTCTGCAAAATTTCAGGTCAATCGGAGTTGTTTTGGATAGTTTCGGCATCATTGGTGGATTTTAGAAATTTCAAAGTTCTTAGGCTTGAATCCGATGTGATTTTGGTGTTTTGATGTTATTTTTAGTGTTTAGGGAGTGAAACTAAGTTTGAATGACCATATATGATGTGTTGGTATGTTTGGTTGGGGTCCCGAGGGGCTCGGGAGTTATTCGGATGGTTAACGGGGAATTTAACTTGGAAAAATGCAGCAAATCTGATGCTGGTGCACCACTGTTGGTGTGGTCGCACCTGCGGAAGGAGGACCTCAGGCGCGAGGTCCGCAGGTGCGAAGAAGCAATCGCAGGTGCGTAAATCGGGGGTTTAAGTCATATGCACAGGTGAGCACCTGGGACCGTAGGTGCGAGTCCGCAGGTGCGCTAATAAGGCCGCATGTGCGGAAATCCCTGGGCAGAAAGTATAAAAAGAAGACTTTGCTAATTTTAACCTTTTTTTCACCATTGTTGTGCGGGTTCCGAGGTTTTTGAGGGATTTTGAAGGGAGAAAAATGTTGTTCTTCATTGAGGTAATGATTTTGGACCCTAATACTCGATTATAGGTGATTAAAGACCTTAATATCAGTGTTTAATTCATGAAAATCAGTAGAAAAAGATGGGATTAGGGCTTGAGATTATGAGATCTTTAGGGGATGATTTGAGGGGTCAAACGAACTCCGATTTTAGCGTTCTTTATATGTACGCACTCGTGAGATGACGAAGAATATTTTGGTATAAAACTTGTCGAATTCCGAGATGCGGTCCCGGGGGTCGGGTTTTGGCTAAATTCGGGTTTTATGCTAAAATTTGTACTTTTCAGTTGGAATTCATTCCTTTAGCATAATTTGATGATAAAAATCTGATCTTTATAGATTTGGAGCACTCGAAAGTTGATACGAGAGGAAAGCGAGTTGCAGAGTAGCTTTTCGGGCTAGTTTGAGGTAAGTAATGTCTTTAAATTCTGTCCTGAGGGTATGAAACCCCGGATACATCCTTTCATGGATTTGGAGTGACGCACACAATGGATGACGAGTGTGGTGCGTGCACGAATTGGAAATTTGGAAAAATGTACCTTTTTAGGCAACTATTGAGTTGTGAAACTGCTTTTAAAGCATATGAGTTATAATATTACTATGTTTTGTTATACTTGGGCTGTAAGCCATGTTTGGGGCCTAGTGTCGATCTGTTTTAACCCCTTGGGGCTGTTTTACTGATATTCTCACTATTTGAAACTATGATTTTTCACTCAGTCTTTCTTGTGAAATTGTTGACACTCTTATTTGATGATAATACTATTTTGGGTCGAGAACCCTGTTTTATTCATGGCCCGAGTGGCATGCTGAGAGTGTTTGACTGAGTGTGGCCGAGGGCCAATGTTGTGAGGATGTTATGATATGATAGAGGCCGAGTATCTGGGAGTGATTTGCCATGATGTGGCTTGTTTATAGCGCTTGGGCTGTTGGAGCCCCTCCGGAGTCTGTACACATCCCCAATGAGCGCATGTACCTACTGAGTGCGAGTGCCGAGTGATGTGTGATTGGGAGGCATGAGTGATAGTGAGGTTGCCCGCGGGGATGATACTGAGTGATGGTGAGGTGCTGAGGAAAATTGTTACGAGTGATGATTATGGCCCGAGGGGCAGTTTTATGATGATATTTTACTGAGTATTTGACAATGATTCACTTCATTTTTCAAACTGATTTTACTGAGAATTTTACTGAGAAATATTGGAAAATATACTTGCTTTTCAAAGGATTTTATGGAAACTGGTTTTTGAACTTATGTATTTGATGTAAACTTTATGGAGACTTGATGTTTACTGTTTTGTGGATTGGTGTATCTGTGCTGCGTGTTTCTTATTTCTCAGACTGTGATTTATTTTCATTACTACTGAGTTGGCGTACTCATCATTACTCCCTGCACCTCTGTGTGCAGATCCAGGTACTGGTTCGGAGCAGTAGTCATCCGAGTTTCATTCATCATCAGCTTTGGGATTTCGAGGTAGTTGTCCAGCGTCCGCAACTTCCCCATTTTCCTTCCTTTATTAGTCTTAGTATTTGCTTCATAGACATTTATTATGACATTAGCGGAGTTAGTTTATTTCTTAGATGCTCGTGATCGGTTGACTCCAGTCTTGGGGGAAATGTTAGACTTTTAGCTAATATTAATGGGGCGTAAAGACTTAAAAAAATTATTTTATACTCTGTTTGCTGTTTATTATTGATTTTTGAGAATATATATTAAAACAAATGTGTAGTAATGTGATGGTTGGCTATCCTAGTTCACCGATAGGCGCCATCACGACCTGTTAGGATTTGGAATCGTGACAAGTTGGTATCAGAGCTCTAGGTTACATAGGACTCAACGGTCATGTGCAGGTTCAATAGAGTCTTGCGGATCGGTACAGAGACGTCTGTACTTATCTTCGAGAGGTTGCAGAACTCTTAGGAAAAAAAATCTCAATTTCTTGAACTCTTTCGTGCCAATCTATTGGTTCTTGAAATCTAAACTCATATTGTTTCATTCTCTCACAGATGATGAGGACACGCACTACCGATCAGGGTGACCAGACACCAGCCATGCCCACAAGGGGTCGAGGCCGTGGTGGAGTTAGGGGACCAGCCCGCGCAGCAGCCGGGACAGTACCACAGAATCCCCCTATCATTCAGGATCAGGTTCCCGCCGAGGGTGCTCAAACGGGACAGGATCAGGTACCGGCAGTGCCTATTGTTATTCCGGGTCTTCAGGAGACCCTAGCTCAGATATTGACGGTGTGTACCAGTTTGGATCACGCAGTTGCTATGCCCACTACTACCACTGCAGCTCAGGCCGGGGGAGGCATTCAGACTCCAGCTGCCCGGACACCTGAGCAGGCTGTACAGGGTATTCAGGCATCGGGGGTAGTCTCAGCCCAGTCGGTTTCCCCAGTTCAGGACTATGTGGTTCCAGTTATGCCCGAGGATGAGCAGCGTAGGCTGGAAAGGTTAAGTAGACTTCAGCCTCTGACTTTTAGCGGCACAGAGGGTGAGGATGCCAAGGTTTTCTGGATAAATGCCAGAGGATACTACGTACTGCGGGTATTTTGGAGACCAGTGGGGTCTCGTTTGCTACATTGCAGTTTGTGGGTGCTGCTTTCACTTGGTGTGAGGCATTCGAGAGGCGTAGGCCGGTTGGTTCAGCACCTCTCACCTGGTAGCAGTTCTCCACGATCTTTTTGGAGAAGTATGTCCCTCAGTCCCACAGAGAGGAGCAACTGCGCCAGGGAGAGTTGTCAGTTACTCAGTACGAGATGAGGTTTTCCGAGTTGGCTAGACATGCTTTGGAGTTAGTCCCTACTGACAGGGAAATGATCAAGAGATTGTAGATGGTCTCACGTATCAGCTTCGGATTTTGATGACCAGGGAGATAGTGTCTGGAGCTACATTTGAGAAGGTTGTTGACATTGCTCGGGACATTGAGTCGATTTGTAAGTAGGAGCGTGAGGAGAGGGAGGCCAAGAGGCCTCGGGGATCAGGTAGCTTCAGTGGTGCCCCTTCTAGAGGGCAGTTTCAGCACAACAGAGGTCGTCCATTTAGACCTCCTCTGCCAGTTCGCCCAGCTTACAGTGGTGCATCTTCGGGGCAGGGTCCTCGCAGTTCTCATCATGGACGTTCATCCTTCAGTGCCCTTCCAACTCAGAGCTCCTCCAGAGCATCATCATATCAGGGTTCGTCTATGCATGGTTCGTCCGGTGGTTATCATGGTGGCATGGGTTCTCTTTAGTTTCCATCTTCAGCTCCAGGTGGTTGTTTTGAATGTGGAGAGTTCGAACATGGGTGGAGGCAGTGTACTCGTCGTGCTAGTAGTTCATCTCAGCAGAGGGTTCAGCCCTCGACTTCAGCCCCAGTCACTTCACCACCTACCCAGGCAGCTAGTGGTGGTGGTCAGCAGCTAGAGGCCGCCCTAGAAGGGGAGGTCAAGCAGGTGGAGGCCATCCACATATTTATGCACTTCCAGCTAGGCCTGATGCTATGGCCTCAGATGCGGTGATTACTGACGAGTGTCTAGCGTATATGAATTTTAAACTCGTACTCTGTCAAATTATAATATAGAAAGATGTCGAACCCACATATATTGGTTTATCTATTCTACATACTTTTCTTGTTTTAATCACTATTTGAGAAAATCGAAAAGGTTGAGTTGAGAGTTAACAAGCAAATAATGAACAAACAAACCGTAGAGAAAAGTATTTTTGGTTTTAACAAATATGATGAAGATGTTGGGATCCTAATTTCACTTGATAATTCTATTAAAAAGCGTATATTTATTTTTCAGTTTCTATTTCTCACACAGTGCATAAATGCCTCTCTCGATTACACTTATTTATGATTTCTTAAATTGAACAATTAATAGCACTCATTTCGGATATACGAATTAATTGTCAAGATAGTAATATTAAAGAACCAGAAATATATACTTGACTTGAAACATGCTTTTTTTTTTCAAAGTAATTCCCTTTCGGTTACCTTACTTTTTAAACTTTAATTTTATACTATTCGCCTCTTTCGATTACAAAATTAGTATAAAATCAAATCATAACACAAAACAGAAAGATGTGATTAAATAAATGTCAACACTTACCAACACCACTATTAACCTTATTACCTCTTCCTCCTCTCTCAATTACAAAATGAATAACAGGTTAGTTTGTGGTACAAAGAGAATAAGTGTGACTAAATTAAATAACATCTAACTATAAAAGCTGGTAAAATTATAATTTGAAAGTTTCAAACCAAGCAAGTGAAACTTAAAAAATAAACTTTTACTATTATATAAAATTATCAAGATCCATCATTCCCCCAACATAAGATAATTACTCCATACTAGATCTAGTACTGCTAAGGAAAATATTCATGTCCATTAAAAAAGAAAATAAAAAGAAATATTCAATAAGAATAATTCCGCCTATTTAATTATAAATAGGAACTAGATTAATTTTCAACCTTGAAATTTATTTAGAACTGAAATGAAAGTGTAGCCACTACTGTGGTCTACGAAGATGATTACAATTGAAATAAACTTTACAAGAGGAATGACTTCCATTCTCCCCAGCTCCTCTGCATAGATTGGCAACGTCTATTTTTATACATGAGATAACTTGATGGTAACCGTTTTGCTTTGTTGGAAACGGGTTTTGGGTGAAAACGGTTTTTTCTTTTTCCTTTTTGTTGTAATTTGGTTGCAGAATATCTTGCATTTTCATTTCTGGGCACTTTCTGCTTCTTGCTCTTTACTTTGTTGTATTTCTTCCTTGAAATTTACCTTGACCTTGCACCACGACTTTTCCACTCTTTCCTGCATTATTTAGTTAAATATACGGCAAAGATTTTGATAATTTTATGTTTTTACAAGGATAATTATATATTTAAAATCTAGCAAAATGCACTTATCAATTACACGTACTATCTCAGTTTGTCACACTGATGATTTGGCTTTATTTGACCTTGGTTCCACATACTCTTATGTCTCATCCTATTTTGCTCACTTTATGAATATGCCCGGTGAGTCTTTAGTTATGTCTGTTCATGTTTCGACTCCGATGGACGATATTATTATTGTGGACCGTGTGTATCGGTTGTGTGTTATATCTATTGGGGGTCTGGAGACCCGAGTGGACTTTATGTTACTCAGTATGGTTGATTTTGATGTGATACTGGGCATGGATTGGTTATCCCCATGTCATGCTATTCTTGATTGTCACGCTAAGACCGTGACCTTAGCTATGCCCGGAGTTCCGAGAGTTGAGTGGAGAGGGTCTATAGATCATCTGCCTAGCAAAGTGATTTCTTATTTGAAGGCTCAGAGTATGGTTGAGAAAGGGTGTGAATCTTATCTTGCTTTTGTGAGGAATGTTAGTAGTGAGACTCCATATGTTGTTTCTGTTCCTGTAGTCCGTGATTTTCCAGACGTATTTCCTGCAGACCTGCCAGGCATGCCACTTGATAGGGATATTGATTTTGGTATTGACCTGGTGCGAGACACCCAGCCTATCTCTATTCCACCTTACCGCATGGCACCAACGGAGTTGAAGGAATTGAAAGAGCAGCTTCAGGAACTCTTAGATAAGGGGTTCATTCGGCCTAGTGTGTCACCTAGGGGTGCACCGGTGTTGTTTGTGAAAAAGAAAGATGGCTCCATGCGCATGTGTATTGATTATAGGCAGCTGAATAAGGTTACAATGAAGAATCAGTATCCTTTTCCCCGTATTGATGACTTGTTTGACCAACTTCAGGGAGATAGAGTGTTCTCCAAGATTGACTTGAGGTCTGGGTATCATCAGTTGAAGATTCAGGATTCTGACATTTTGAAGACTACTTTCAGGACCAGATATGGTCATTATGAGTTTCTGGTTATGTCATTTGGGCTGACCAAAGCCCCAACCGCGTTCATGCCATTGATGAACAATGTGTTTCAGCCTTACCTTGATTCGTTCGTCATTGTGTTCATTGATGACATCCTGGTTTATTCTCGTAGCCAGGAAGAGCATGCTCAGCATTTGAGGGTTGTGTTGCAGAGGTTGAGGGAGGAGAAGCTTTATGCAAAATTTTCCAAGTGTGAGTTTTGGCTTGGTTCAGTAGCTGTCTTGGGGCATGTGGTGTCTAGTAAGGGTATTCAGGTTGATCAGAAGAAGATAAAGGCGGTGCAGAGTTGGCCCAGATCGTCCTCAACTACAGAGATTAGGAGTTTTCTTGGTTTGGCGGGATATTACCGTCACTTGGTGGAAGGATTTTCTTCTATTGCTTCGCCTTTGACCAGATTGACCCAGAAGGGTGCTCCATTCAGATTGTCCGATGAGTGTGAGGAGAGCTTTCAGAAGCTCAAGTCAGCATTGACCACAGCTCCGGTACTAGTTTTGCCTATTGGTTCGGGTTCTTATACACCAAAATTTGATACACTCAATTTACACCTTAAAAGAATGTAAGCGATCGTTGTCAAATATAGTAACCCAACAAGGTTGGGGTCGAATCCCACAGAGAACAATATGAGGGCGTTTAGGAATGCTAGAGAATTATCACTTATCGTGCAGTGCCAAACAAATATGATTTTGGGTTTTTGATAATTGTTTATAACTAAATGCGAAAATATAAACTAACCTAGAAAGCAATTAAAATGATCGATGGCAACAAGTATCGATGCTTCGGGTATTACACTCGAGTAACGATCCAATGTATTTCACGATTTTACAAATATGAGCGGGTAATGTTAATTAGCCACGGATAACATTTCTTAATTAGCTTTTCCCAAAGACTAACAAGACTTCCTAATTGAATTATCCCTAACCCAATTAGGAGATTAAGCACTTCCGAGTTTGGCTACAAGTAGTTCAATCCTATCCCTAGGTAGAATCTATAAAATGAGGGTTAAATCCTCAAGTTCTTGTTAATTAATCTTTCCCAACCCCAAATAATCTTTTCCAAAACTAATTCGGAGTTAATGGGCGAGTCCTAGGGTTAGCTAATCCCTTTGGAAACATTAAAGAACAAGAATAATTAAAATAACAAACACCACTTCATAAATATAATAAAATCATTCAATACATAAGCACAACAAGGTATTTAATCCACACTTTAAACATGAATATTTCCATAAACCATATTCAAGTGTTGGAAAAATACTACACACTTAGATATACAATACAAAACAAGGAAATGAAGAAATAAACACAAATGGGTAAAGAAAACTTCACCACAATGTCGAAATCCACAAATCCCAAGTGTGTGTGCAAACCCACAAATCAATACTTGTTATCCTCTACTCAAAATATATTTACAAAGCTCAAAATATATCCCTAATATTATGTTCTTGCCAAAAAGCCCTAGAGTTCAAGATATCCCAAAAATGGCTGCTAGGTTGAGTATATACAAGTTGAAGTTGGAAAAAATATAATTTTACACCTTTGTCCCCATCTGATGCCCGACTACCGCACCTGCGGAAGATTCATCGCAGGGGCGGTTCCGCAGGGGCGGAATATTTCTCGCAGGTGCGGGATCTGAGTTGTGTCACTTTTCCGCAGGGGAGGATGATTGGTCGCACCTGCGGAAGATTCATCGCAGGGGCGGTTCCGCAGGGGCGGAATATTTCTCGCAGGTGCGGGATCTGAGTTGTGTCACTTTTCCGCAGGGGAGGATGATTGGTCGCACCTGCGGAACATCGCAGGTGCGAAATTAAGCTGGTTTGGGTTCCATCGCAATTGCGGACATTTGGTCGCACCTGCGGTTCCGCATGTGCGTAAAAACACCGCAGGTGCGAGTTTTGTGTGGCTGAGCCATCTTCGCAGGGGCGACAATTCCTCGCAGGCGCGAGGTTGCTCTTGCGTCCAAAAATCCGCAGGTGCGGAATCACTGAAGCTTTTATGCACATTTTTCACCACTTTTTGTCCAACTTTCAGTCCAATTCAACACCAACCTTCATAGCATCATTTCC